>CCAG010013411.1:0-26714 GCA_001077435.1 Glossina morsitans morsitans | reverse complement strand
TTTTTTTTTTTAAGTATAATTTAACGTTTGTCAATATTATTTTTATAAATTGCTTTATAACTCCATAATGAATTCATAAATTACGCATTCTTACATATCAGCATCATTCAGTATCGATTTGCATCAAAATTAGTAGATGTATTCCTTACATACATGGAGCAGATTTCAATCTACTTTTTATATCGAGCATCGAGGAATGGAAGTATACTAGTTTGGTTATTTCGTTTGTAGCGCACATCGGGAACTTTACAAATTTCTTAGAGTTTATATTCGTCAATCATTTTCGTCATGTCCCTTCGTCCATTCATCCGTCCGTTCGCCAATCTAACTATTATTGGAAGTGTCACGGTCACGATCACGAAAACTAAGCCTGAATATTGCTCGCTTGTGCATGCACGTTTAGTTTAAATCCAAAAATAAAGTTTTGTTTTTTTTTGAGAAATAAGATGGACATTCGAAAAGCTTGAAAAGAAACGAAACCTTTATGTTTATCCAAAATTGTCTGCATGCAAACGATGCCGAAATAAAATTTGGCTCAAAGATTTTGTGAAAGGCAAGGCCTTCTCAGACTTGTGCAAACTAATTTCGTATTGCATATAGTAATCCAAAATTTTGTCTTTCATAGATAAATGACAAGACGAAATAAAAAACTGTGTGCTAGACGAAATAAAAAACTGAGTACTTTGCTTCCATTTATCGCTCAATTTCTTCTAATACCAAACTCGTCTTTTCAGATGCAAAAAATTTGTTGTCACCTTATTTACAAATAATGCTTCTTCCCTTCTCTAAGAAGGGACTCACGCGGATAGGTATTCGTAATTGATCAACTCAAGATCCTTGTCATCTGTTCTTAGAAATTTTAAAGTTTCAACGGTTTAGGTAAAAGCATGGCCCACTCCCTAGACAGAGATTGAAAGTTGTGGTCTTACTAAGGAATTTAAAAGCAAGGGAGATACTGATTATTAATTATAACGTACACTATGCTAAGGATGTACATTAGAGATCGATGTAGACTTTAGCTGAAATATTTATCGCAGACTTTTCGAAAGTTCAGTTGCTCCCTTGGCAAACTGGAAATTCCCGAATAGCCCGACCATTTTCATATATTTGCGCTAGTTTTGGACCTTCTTGGACACACGAGCGAGCCAAAAAATTGAGGTGATGTGATATATGTATGTACCTGCATAACGTGACATTTAAAAGAAACTACACAAGTTTAGAAAATCCATTAAAATAATTTAAGAAATAACAAGTGGGAAAGTTACAAATCTTCCCCACCAACATTAAAATCTTTGGCGACCCATGCTTTACTTATTGTCATAAAAAAGTGAATGTAGAAGTGAAAGTAAAATTAATCCTTCACTTCTGATTTCACTAAAAGGTATTTTTAAGAAGAGTGATCTACTACGTCGTGACGTCCATCATAATTAATTTAGAATTAACACACGTAGCTTGTAGCGTTTTACTCTACGAGTCCTTTTATTTGACGCCCATATCGCTGGTGTTATTAAGATAAAATTAATCGCTTTGTCTACCAATTAATTTTTGGATTAACCCATTTTTAGACAGATAATGTATCCTTATTTCAGGGATGTGCAAATTAGTTTTAGACGTTCTGTCTTGTTTGCGTTATGACCCGAAAAAAGTGAAAAAAAAAATTTTTTATTACTTCTAACTTTTTGTGGGCATGGCGGATTTTTTCCATTTTTGCACGTAAGGAATTGAGTGTTTCGTAAAGAAAATGTGGGAAATTTCAACCTTCTGACTTTTATAATCTTGAGTAAATTTTTGTTTAGAAACATGGAGTTGCGTTCAATTTACTCTCAACTGCGGGGTTCTGGTCTGACCAATTTGCCTCATTTCTGTCTCATTTCTTCATTTTTTCGACGAGGGGCGTGCGCACAACACACACCACACAGACAAACAGACGGACGGACATGGATTGATCAATTCAGAATTTCGCGCTTTATAGGGTCTCTGAAGTTTACTTTTGAGTGTAACACACATTATGAAAAACAACAAAGTGAGTATACTCCCATCGTTCAGTGGTTGTAAAAATATATTAATTTCTAAGTATAAGATCCAGTCATGAAATCCTAAAACTTGGCGTAAATACTTATGATCTAGAGATCGCGTAGTGTTCAGTGCTCTCTGTTCTATATTGTATAGAGCCAATCCACTGTTTGCAGCCAGTTACTAAAAGTCTATTTGACTTTTATACGTTCCACCGAGAAAGTGCACTTATTAAGACAAAACGTTCGCAAAGGGCCTCAAAAGAAACTTCGGAGGGCTAATAAAGTATATTAACATATATAGGTCAGTACTAAATTCCGTCCATGTGTCCACTTGTCCGCCTGTGTATGTATGTATGTGATAAATACTTTCCCTGCCGCAAATATATATTGGAAAAAGGACGAATTGTTCAAAGAGCAGAGTTCACTTGTATAATTTTTTCCTTCTTAATTAAAAGCACGCTCACCTAAGCGAATTATAATTATGTAAATGTTCAGTAATATTCAGTTTAAAAAGTAGTCGCAATAGGCGAAGTGAAACGCTAGTAGTCAAGGCAAAACTATAAAATTTTTTTATCGTTTGCTCAAACTATTAGGGTAGCCAGACTTCGAAATGAGGGCTGTTTCGAACTTATACCTGCTTAATGACAATTTGTTTTTGTGATTTTATTCTCATGTTTCCTTTTATTGCATCCATAAAAACTATTTATGTGTGCATATCAACGCTATTCTATCTAATTTTATTATTAAGATATTATTTGGTCTGATCTGCCTGTCTTTCCCAACTGTCAAATGTTCAGTTTTATGATACGCTTTGTTTTGACTAACACTAATGCAGGGCGAAAAGCAAGGAAGAAAAATCCAATCAGTAAAGTGACAAAAGTCATTAATATCAAATTATTTGTTTGATTAATGAAATAATTTCAAGCTATTCATGTGTGTTTTTCTGAATATGTGTTAACGTGTGAATGCGCAATTATTTGAAAGTGTGATATGTATGATGCATATATAGAGATCAATTTTGCGTTGCGATTACCAAAGGCATGCTAAGCCATTCTGACATTCAGAAATTAGAAATATTAAAGACTTTATGTAGCAGATATGGATACGCTCCTATGCAGAATGAACGGAAATGGAATTCGGTTCTCCTTAGGCAAAGTTCTTTTCTTTTCGAGAAAAGCGAGTAAAGACGGCAACTAGAGGGAAATTGCAATTACTTTAAGACTTATGGACTTTAGTGGATAGTGAACCCCGTTCAAGTCTAGCGAGGGACACTTTCCAATAGATGGAGAACCGCATTTTAATAGACAAAAAGTCCTATTTTAAATATGGTAAGAGAAAATAATATTTTCTAACCGTCTAATCCACGTTTGTCAAAATGTCATATGTTCGGAAGTTGTGAAGGATCAACGCACCCATCATTCTAAAGCTAAATAGCTCGGCAGCAATGGGGAGTTTTTACTTTCTGTCCACAAACACTCCACAGACTATTACGCGTGCAAAAATCTCATCGAAACTTTCTTACCGGACCGGTTGACGCTTGCTGTTCTAAATTATTCTCCACCTTGCTGTCTCTACGGTCCCCTTCGCCCCATAATTTTGGCGCTTTTGCTATTTGCTAGTTATATAGGAAATATCATTCTTCGTCTTACAATTTTTAATGCGATAGAATAGAATAATTAATGGGAAGCAATAAATCTTTTTTTTTATTTGAAACTAGAACAATGCAAAGCTGAAGTAACCATCAGGAAATGCGAAATTTTTAAAATACTTTTATGAACAACCTATTTCATCCACGCGAGATATATTGCTACGAATTGGTAATAAATAGATTTTCAATCTCACCTCTAATTAAAGTAATCATCTCGAAGCGAGTGTACCAAAGACTGATAAGAGGCCTCCGAAGATTTGAATATCGAACGTCGGAACTATATCCACTAAGAATCTGTTGAATGATGGACCCTTGGATTTGAATGCGTGAATGGCGAAAATGCGGTTTCGAAAATTTCTATCGATTAAATTTATTAATGCATTTAATGGTTCGATGAAATTTCTGGTGCTTCTTCATTATCTCACAACGGTAGTACAAACCAGTTCACTTGTAAGTAGCATAGTGTAAGCGGCATTCAAATTTTATAATTGAACTTTTGCGTGACTCTACAGAATATGGAACATTAGAAAAGGTAGTTCTTTTTGGAAGTTGGAGATGTGTTTTTCTCAGAATAGCTTTCATTGCTCCAAATGTTTGGAAAATTCTCTTGCGATCTGTGGTAGATGACACTAACTCGTTCTCCGGAGTGTATTTACGTAATTTACTACATATAGCCGTAACAAGAGTGCAAGAGCCCGATTGATTCGAACCTTACTTGCATTTGACGTATGGGCAAGTGTGTGCTTGCAACTATGCAAACACAATCGTACAATGATTGATTTATAAACAAACGATAATTATCAGTGTTCCAAAAAATCTTCGTCCTATCCTTTCCTATTGGTATTTTCTAGTTTACGCTATGTAACGTAATGAAAACAACTTGACCTACTTCATATAAATCAAACCCCTGGAACAACCACTTTCGTGCGTTCACTTGCAGCTCTTCATATTGTTTTCTTCCAGCCATGGATCTGTAGCCGCCAAAGTGGGAAGGCAATCGATTTTCTATTTCCTCCTATCCTCTACGCCTTTGCATAATTCATTCATTTTCTAACGCCTTCGGAGATGCAATGAGAAATTATCGCACCTATAGAGTCATTGCTTTTTTTTTAACGAGCAAAAGTTTTCCTGTCAAGTGCAGGATGAAAAATACTTTTTTTCAAAATATTTTGCAGCGTTGGATACATATGTTCTTCTTCTTTTTGATAAAATATCAATTCTGTGCCGCACCGACTTTTGCTCTTCTGAGGCTGTATGCAAAACGCACTTTGTGTATCGCTTGTCGTCATCGGTTATAAAGAGGGCACTTGGTTGATGACACCAACAGCTAACATTTGTTAGGCGAGTTTTGCGTAAGAATTTCGGATGTCGTTCTGTCCAAAAATCGCTCCATATTGTGCTTTTGTATGTTGTAACCGCTTTTCTATTAATTATTGACTTCGATGCTTTCACTCGATATTAGTCGTGTTGTTGATCATGCATTACCCTCAGCTGATCTCTGTAAATAAGGTCGCAAAGTTACTTTACTTCGCTGTCGATATTAATGATTCCCTTTACATGCTCCAGGGTTTTTTGTGGTTTCCTTTTTGCGCCAGCTTTTGTCACTCAGCAGCAATGTCTTTTGTACTACGTAGAAAAAGTGATGATAGAAGCAGCCCAGAAAAGACTTCAGACTTCAGGGATACGACTAACATAGTAATGTCTAACATTTCAGTGGCATAACTTAACATTAATGCGTAAGGCTTCGTATGGTTGAGATATTTACACTGTTAGAAAACTGCTAGAAGTTCATTTGCGCACCTAACGCTATGTAAATGCATGTGATGTTTATATGCATCCGCACTCACTCAACTGCGTTAGCTTCCTTCCTTCCAGTTCTAGCTGCTGGAAAGTGTGCCCGCCAACTTCTTTGATCTCTGCTTCTATGAAATGATTTGAAACACTCAGGTAAACCTTATTAGATAGCAGATATTATCTCTTGTGTTTACAATTAAACAAGTATATGTCGCTGTTCCAGTATATACCTGTACGATTGTACATATCTGATGTACAACATCTATTATGCGCATATTAAATCCGATTAAAACAAATACGAAACAAAGCTTATAAACTGAGGACTCAGTTATTAATATCGCAAGCATTTTGTAAAGTGACACCAGCGAAACCAATCATACATGTTATGTATTAATTAAAAAAAAAAACTTTTTTGCCAATAAATATTCCGCCAGGCATTCCAAATTTAATTGTTTTTAATTTGTCAAAACAGCGTTTCACCACGTACGCGCAACCATAAGCTGTAAATTTAAATTTTATCAACAATTTGCTCGAGTTATGAATAATGTGATATCGCAAGAACTGGAAAAGTGTGTAAACATGCATAGATTTTAATTTAAATCCATACGCAGACACTAGTAATTATTTACTCCATTTATTGGAGGTTAAAGCGTGAAAAACGAAAAAAACCTGAGCATTTTTTCAATTTATTTCGAAAAAGTTTACGTTTTTGAGAAAATGGTAAAAAGTAAGTAAAGACAGACTGAGGTAAATATTAGTAAATACAAAGTTACAAAAATTAATCAATTTTTTAATAATTAAAATTTTTAAGGAAAATTTGAAAAATTCAATTTAACGCAAAATTCTTTAAAATGTTAAGAAAACATCCATTAGATGCTAACCGAACCATACGAGAGCGCGTATTATATTAGGTAATAAGTATGTAAGAAAATAGGCTGAATTCTACTGCCATACGATGAGCCAATCGAGCAATCGATTTATTGTTTCGCAATTGGACTTTTAATTTACCTAACAATCAGCAATGATTTACATTCCGATGGATATTTGAGCTAAAAGTGTTCGAAAAATTTTATAAAAATTAGATCGATAGAATGGTGTTCATGAGCAGTCACACATCCTAATGTTCACATGGCTGGATTAACCTTTAAATACAAAAAAAAAAAAAAAAAAAAAATATCCTTTTACGTAAAGGAGTTTTTTAGATGAATAGTCAGTCAATCGCGTATCTTTTCATTTAAACTATCATTTTACTCTTGGGTTCACAATTATTACGATTTTTTCATTTAAACTACGCGTCCTTATTTCCTTGGATTGACAGCATTGTCACTTACCTCAAGGTCAAAATTTGATGCCAGTTTCCTCAGCAGCTAGCTTAGCAACAGTTTGTTTACCTTCATTGAAAAGAAGGGCATGCTTTGATTTTGAAAATGAAATTTCGACTTTCGAAATATTCAAAAACGAATGGAATCCCATTGTCTAAGACGCATGTTTTTGATTGCTGTGTGAGGTGCTTTGAAGAAGGCAGCGAGAACTTCGGCAGGTTATGAACGTCACAACGTGTTTTCCATATCTACAATTGGGCGTTACTTTAACAAACTGAAGTAGTTGGCTTTCAGTGAACGTGGATAGATGTTTAGAGACCTTATTGATATCATGAAAGATCGTTCCTAACTCTACAAACGAAGAACTCATTGGAACTTAAACGTGTCTTATGAAATTGTCATATTGTCTTGTCATTTTTCTTCAGAATATCTCTGACCAATTGGGAAAAAAGTACTCATTACGATAATCCCATCTGGCTTAAATGGAACAATAATACCACTTCTTGGAAAAATCCTTTTACAACTCATAAAATCCCTGTCATTAGTTAGAACGCGGTGAGAGACTAGCAAGAAGCATCCATCTTGAAAAGAATTGCGATCATGTAAAATGTTCGTGACCCTTTTTTAAAAGATGACTGCGCGATAGCACTCGAGTAACGAAGTGAGAAAAAATTAAAAAGAACAGATTGTGACAGTGACAGTGACATTGTGACAGTGTGTGCTCGCTACGTTTTATAATATCGTTTCGAATGAGAGCACAAGGCAGCGCAAGTCTGTGAAAAAATTCGTAGTGCTTATTAACATAAGCAGCACGCAAATGGTCTACATGCTTCAACTCGGGAGCTTTCGATATTAAATATGAATTAACAGTGGAAACGTTAATCGACAACCACTTTAGAAATGAAATCGAGCCATTTTGTGAGGAGACTGTAACAGTCTATTAGAAAGTGGTATAAATCCCATAATAATCTCCGAAAACGATAGTTGTCCACGATGGATGAAGCAGCACAAGCTACGCCAAAGCACGAATTAACGCCACTCAAGATAATACTTTATCTTTGGTTGGATGGGAAGGGAATTGCGCATTATTTTGGATGGGAAGGAAATCGTGCATCATTAATTGCTCGACCGTTTCACTCTCTACTATCAATGTATAAAATGATTGAAGGGAATGGAATTCATCTTCAAAATCGATCAATAGACGGCGAGGCGATAGCAGAGCACGCACAGTTTTAATGATTCGACAACAACTGAGACCACTTGGCTGTGAAGTTTCATTCAGTGCACAGCCCCGTTTAAGTATCATATTATTTCCTCTGCGGTATTCCATTGATGATGTAGAGCTGACTTTATAAGAAGCCCGTGAAAACCACTAGATTCAGTTTTTCGTCCAGAAATGTAAGATGTTGTACAGTAATTGCACCCAATTCTCTTTTTACACGATTTATTTTACGCGAATTTGATTTAACACGAGTTTAAAAGAAAAAAAATTTCTTTTCTTACACGAATTATTTTGTTTTAACACGATTTTTAATATTCCAGGATTTTTTCTTGAGTTATTTTCTATAAAATATTTAATGAATTAAAATGTGTAAGCACGAAATAAATTAAGTGAACTCTAACAAGAACTTTTTAATATTGTTTACATGTAATTCTCTTTTTACACGAATTTTTTTATACTTATTTTTTGGGAACGTATCTATCGTATAAAAAGAGGATTAGGTGTAATTAGGAAAACGGTGAAACTTTTCAATCTAAAACTAAATTCCAATCGTGCACGGAGCCTTCTAAAAATTTTGTATAGCAAATAAGCATCAAATATGCAAACTTGATCAAATGCACCAAATTTTACTCTTATCAAAAATACATACATATATTCTCTTCTCTTATGCAAGACGCTGCCTGTTACGAAAGGTATGTTAAAACTAGGATATACGAATATTATTAACGTGCATATAAAAATGGGCACTTAGCCAAAAGAATCCTTTCTAAGTGTCCCCTAACGAGCTTTTGAATTTTATTTTAAGCGCATTTTATAGAAACATTTTAGTAACGGACATCGATTATAGATATGTATTTTGATATACATCCTAATATATATACGTATGTATAATGAACATATGTACAAATATGAGCTGAAAGTTCGGGGAAAAGATTTCGAGAGATTTTTGTCATTTTTGTTGATGGTATGTGGTATCATATGAAAACTACAATTAAACTGCGTTAGACTGACGTCTAAATCAAATGCAACACTGCAGTCTGCCATATTGATGAAGATAGTGTTATATTTATTGAATTCTGTCAACGTTGACATTAGCGAGAAAATGAATGAGATTTCGAAAAAAAAATCGTTATATTTTGCAATTTTATTAGAAAAAAGGGGCAAAAAGCCTATACAAGTTCGGGAAAAAGTTTATGCTGCTTATGAATGAAATGACTTAGTGAATGTAGATAGCACGGCGATAGTTTCCTTGCCTTCGTTATCCATATTTTGATGTCAATGATACGCAACATTTTAGTTCACCAATCCCTGCAGGAAAAAATGTTGACACATAAAAAGCCAGACATTGTTAAAAATATTATAGCAAATATTGATCGCAAAAAAAAGTTTGATTCTTTAACGGACACATAAAGAATAAATTGTCGAGAAAAAGTTTGATTGATCGAGTTTCTATCAGGGAATCGCTAGACATGGCATGTTTTTAAAACAAATATTTGCTGGCGATAAAAAATGGGTAAAATACAACCATGTGGGTAATATAGAACCATAGGAAGTAAGAGACAGAAAGAGAGAGAGGGAGGAAGGGAGAATGAGAGAAAGAGAGAGAGAGAGGGAGAGAGAGATAGAGATCACCCTCCAAGAAATATGAAACACGACAAACATCTTCAAAGTCAAAATAGGCGTCTCATAATGTTATCTGGCATATATGGTCCAATTGGAACGAAATAGTACATTATAATCTGATCGGTAATTAAGAAGATTGGAGCGAGAGACTCAAAGAAATCGCTTAGAGCTGATCATTTGACGTGATCTTGTCCCTCACTATTACCATTTTCTTAGCGGTGTAAAGATGAATTGAAGCGCTTGAAAAACCATTTAGTTCAATTTTTCGCCGATGAACGGTAGAAGGTTTGTATCGATGGGTTTATCAGGTTTTCCGAAGTATGAGAATATGTCGTAGATAACAGTTATGTACTTAAACGATAAAAGGAAAACGTAATAAGAAAACAACAAAAAATCTCTCAATACTTTTTCTCTAAATTATATTATATAGTTAGTACGTGTCTAACGTATACGATACCAGTATGTATCTATCTATGCGATGAAATTACTTTCTTTAACAATGTTCTTTTAGAAACTACACCTCGGTCTTTGTTTTTCTTATTATTCATTTTCTTTTTATTTGCGTATGTGCGCGTGTGTGTGTGTTTTTATTTTTTCGTTATTTTTCTTATTACTATTAAAGTCGACTTGCTGTTCAGTTCCATTGTGTGCATGTACTTACAAACTTTTTTATATTGTGCATATACATATATGCATACACACCCAAGTATATTGTTTACTTGTATCTGACGCCGTACTTTATTTATTATTAAAGTATAAGCGCGTATTAACATTTTATTTTTTCTTTCCTATTTCTTTTGCTTTTTTCTCAAGTTTTGCTTAACAACCAACAGGTGAAAATTCTTAGTCAACACGTAAATACATTTGTAATCGGAGAATTTATTCTTATTATATGAAAAAAAATAAAGCTTATGTTCATGTAATTTATGACCTTGACAGTCGTCTATTTATTCAATTGAAATGACGGCAAAGTTAGTTTGTCATTTGGTTTGTAAGACACGTCACGAACAAGATCTACCCAATCATTCAATTATTGTGACGGTTTTATCCGTAAAGCTTGGTCTTCAGAAATATAAGCGCATGATTTGTTCTTCTGCAAGTTCGTATTAATAAACAGGTCTTAGGCAAGAAAACGGAATCAAATAATCACAAAAGTATGAAATGAGGACCAGGTTAGAAACGCGCTGATGAGAAAGGCACAACGGATCATAATTCTCTTTTCCATATCATTATAAAACAAGTAAAAACATTATAGTAGACCAAGACCCCACACCCCTTCGCTGAATATAGTTGTTGTTATGATGGCTTTTCAAAATAATTGGTTATATGGGAAGTGGTTGAAAAACTTCTCCGCTCTGTACAAGACGGACAGAGGGACAGACAACCTCAGAAAGTGATTCTAGATCGATCGGTATCATAAAAGGCGAATCTGCCTAAATCCATTTGGGCTCTATATACATCCACACAAACTTAATACACTCGTAACATTTTCCCAAAAAAACTGTCGCGAAGTAATTGAAACGTTTTTAGGGTTTAAACGGTTTTATTGGCTGGCTGTGACGATCAAAGATTTTATTGGAAACTTGCACGAGAGTGTTGATCTTCCTAGATCGTGGTCCTAAAAATAAGTGACGATTCCTACAACAGCAACACACTTAGTACAGATACAAGTAGCTGATAAAGATTGAAGTAAGTTGGAATCACTGGTGCCTTTAAAACCTTCTCTTTGCACGCTGGTTGTCTCTAAGTTTCTAATTATTGGGGGTAACATTAAAAAAACGCGTTTGCAAAGTCGATGACTATCGTCAACAGAAGGTACCTTTTCAACCGTTTGAGATTCATTTGCGTGTGTTCTGATTGTGGGGAAATGTAAAAGCAAGTTCATCAACTATTTGTCTTTACACGCGTACGCTCTCCGCTTACAATTTTTCTTAAAAACACTTTTATATTGAAAAATATATTTTCCTTAATATATTTTGGTTACACTGTTGCTCCATTACCAAGTTTATTACAGAAAAAAGGAAAGGAATATCGCCAAATATAAGTGTATTGTAACAGTGTAACAGTGTAACAGTTCAGGGCAAAAACTAAGGCAAAAAGAATTTTTAAAGAAGACAACACAAGGACAAACAAGACAGCAACAACTGCTGGCAGAATTTGTTTTCATTTTTGCTTGGAACGTTTGTTTCTTAAATGCTCTGCCAAATTTTATTTTTTCATGGAGTTGAGAGAAAAGCAACCAAGCTACCAACCAACAAGCGACGTGTGCATCTGATCATAGACCAAAAACCTTTAGAACATAAATATATCTGCACACACGTACATTTTGTTGCCAGAGAATATTTGCATAAGTTAACTGAAACTGGCGCACTTTGCTTCGCACTCGTGTTTTGCTTGCAACTTATTCTGATGGCGGATGAACGAGCGTGCAAGCGATAAGTGTTGCAAAAAAAAAAAAAAGAAGAAAACTTGTGTATTGTGGTCGTAATGCGCTTATTGTTTGTGAATATGAAAAAACTTCAAATGTGGTTTTTTGGCAAAATTAAACTTTATGACAGAGGAACGTAGCCACATAAAAATGCGGAGACTGTGGTGAGCGGAGGGAGTGAGAGGAACAGAGAGAAAGGAAAGGAAAAAATAAAATGTCTACAAATAATTTCATTTCACAACATTATGAAAAGTAAACTTTTACAAAGTAAAGTATTTACTTACATAGGGAGAAATATTTTTTAATATATTTTTAGGTGCATGCATACAGTCGCTCTACTAGAACCGTTTCATGGAGCTGCGCCATGATAGGGTTTTAAGCAATAAATTTATACTAAAAGCTAATATTTTACTGAGAATCAAAAATTACGTTCTTTTTTTTACCAACTATTCTTCCTACTCACTGCAAGTATCACACAAGTTGGGATGGTCTCCTAACTGAAGTCTGAACTGCAATAAATAAACAAGAATAAAAGTTTACATTTAGAAACTGTTTTTGTTATTTTCAAAATGTCTTTCCTGCACTTTTTCCATAACGGAAAGAAGCACTTTGTACACTTGCAAAGCGGTGATATTCGAAAGTGTGCTTTGTTAGGTTGCCCCTTTTTCGCTGAACACATGTAGAAGAAAAAAATTGTTGTGATGAATCGAAATTAACCGTTCTACTGCGCACTGCTACTCGCGCGGCGTGTTCATTACGTTCGAATTAGTTCGACGTTTGAACATCGCAGAACACCGTTTGTCGAGCTACCTATCTTTCGAAAGTCTCATATCACCGTTTGCTGTCTTCTTTCTGCTGCATGAGCTTAACTTCAACGTTGGTTATACCATAACTTTATGCGCCAGATGCAGTAATTTCTGCAATGTTTGAAACCTCGTGCACACACGTTATATAAAGCATTGAGAAAATCGAAAAACTGACCTCCAAAACGTAGCGCTAGTTCTAAGCTGTTGATTATAAAGGGGAACATATCTCTTTAGATCCGACTGCCAGTTTCAATATGCAAAACATTGCCGCGCGAACGGCTCTGAACGAGTCTCAACTCGGCTCAGCGCTGTGCAAGTATTTTTAGATCCGTCCCATCGTTTGAAATTTTATTTAAATATCATTTGATCATCCCCTCAAAGAATGTTCATCTGTGCAAATAGGCACCGCGGGGTCAGCTGGCAGATAAAAGGCAGAGGGAGAAAGTTAAAAAAATTAATAACAGTTCATAAAATAATAACGAATATCTGCTCCAGAAATTGGACACCGTAGCGCTCCAACGGTCTATGAAAAATATATGGCCGGCTGTACACCGACACATGAAATGAGAAAGCAATTGTTGAGTCCATTTTATATGAGCAAGGTATCGAATGGAGTGGTTTATCGGACATGAGGACGAAATTTAGATCTTCAGGAAATTGTGACCTACCCGAAAATCAGCTTGTGGATGTACCGCCTTTCTCAGCCGCCTTGTTGCCGAAGTGCCATCTTCTTGGTCAGCCACTGTCGAAAGTCGAGGGCACCAAAATGGTAAAAAATATCATGGTCACTGTTTCCTGGAATAAAGATGGGATCGCGCCTATGGACACGTTTGACAAAACAAAAGCCCACCATTGACAAAAGTAATTTTGAATAAGAGAAGTTAAAAAAATTTGAAATAAAAAAAAATCGTCTAATCATTGCACATGAACTTGTCGTTCAATCAGTGTATACAGACTTTCCTTACATGCAACTACAGTTTTCATCCCGTCTACTTAACTCTCGTGGATAATTATTTAAATACTCCTGCATTGCTTTTGGAACAGTAGGGGGGGCAAAAAAAAAAACGAAATAATATTTATTTTTATACCACGGAGATGTTCCTGTCACTTTGCCAGGTGTTTTCACTTTACTGTATTTCTTGCAAAAGTTTTTCCGAACATACGCACTAACATTTTCGCACTTTTAATTAGTTGACAGCGCTAACAGCGGTTTCTGCTGTTGTCATTCATTTTTAACACAAATTCAGATGTAAATAAATTAAACTCGTCAGCTTAACTTTCCCTCATGTTTCTAAAAATGGTAGGGATTTGTGTGTTTAGCTTTCGACTAAGAAGCCGTTAAATTTTCCTGAGTGAATTCGAATGAACAAAATGTTATTATTATCATATTCACCGCTCAACACAGGAACTACAGGATATTCTATTTTCATAATTACTTCCGTTGCACCTAGAAGTATGGATCGAAAATTACGTGAAGTACTGCACTAATCGGCAAAAGTCCCATGAGTCGATTTTCCAATGCACACTCTTATGAAAGCTGAGTCTCAGGTCCGAAACCTTTATTTCGTCCTCAATCGTTTCTTTGTTTATTCGAAACGTTTATTACTCTTCCCCTTCATTCGTTTGCTTTTCCTAGTCGACTCGTTCTTGCGCGAGCTTGTCTGCTAGCGTACTCTTTGTCGGCTTTTTCGCACATTTTTGGGCTGCTGCTGTATTCAAAAGCTTCGAGAAACTGAAACACGCCAACAAATGCACTTTCTTCAATTAACTCCAAATGTTGCTAGTAGTAAAAAACCAAGTTACCGAAGACAGAGAAGAAATTGTCGGCAAAATCTTTCGTCAAAAACACTTAACACTCAAGAACTGGAATTGAAAGTGAATGCGGACACGGTATTATTTAAGGTGAAGTGCATCCAAAGAAGATATTCATACTATTCGCATGTTCGCTTTAGGTACAACGGATAGCCCAACTAAGCCCGAGGGTTAAAAGAGTTTAATTACATATTTTGATACATAATTTAGTAAGATTTTTTTCCGACAATTGCAAAGCGAAATTATGCTCGGTTTGCTTTTACATTTTTGACTTCTCGAAATGTTCATCGTAATGTACTTGAATTCTAAAGAACACTCCCTATGGTGAGAAACTTTTCAACGTAAATTTGGCCAACATTGTTAAGATTGTTTTAATCACTATTTATATTGCACTATAGGGGATTCGCCTATAGCACGAATTCGTAAAATATAGCGGAGATATGGTCACGGTATTCGTATAACACGCTAACAGAGACTTGTATAGCACGTTAGATGTTACGTTACTCAAATAATTAACATAACAATTAAATCGTTAAGAAAAGGTAAAAATATGTATTAATAAGTTTTCATGCATCTTTTGTGAAAAAGAAAACATTTTTTATTAAACGGCCACGAAAACCTATAATTGTATAATCTAAGCGAGTCATACAATATGGATCTATATAACACGAAAGGCGTGTTATAGGAGGTCTACTTTATATAGAAAAAAATTTGGGAGACTTTCAGATTTAGATCGATATATAATGGAATAGAGAAAATCCCCTACTGACCGGTGAAGACCTTTACGACCCACAAAGCAAGATTGCCACACACACACACACGCATACAAAATCACATACACACACACATCTAGAGTTCCGACAACTCAACAGTAATAGTCGAACAGAGTCTACAATCAACGGGGGCACTTTTCCTGGCTGAATGCTTTCTCGAAAATGCTGGTGCTCTGTCCGAGAGCTTTAAAATCTCTCTCAGAACTCTTAAGATTTTACTTTTACTTTCCAAAAGTTTGCATGTGCAAAGTGTTTCTTAAACAAAGTTTACGGGTGAATTAATTTTAAAATTATTTCAAATTTTTGGGCCGATTCGGGTTAACCGACATAAACTCTTAAGTTGATGTCATCTTCGCAACCAGACAGAGTTCCATTTTATATAACGATTTGAGGTTAAAGCTATAAGTAGCAATATTGTTAAATGGAAAACTGTTTTATATCATATTTAAGCAAGGGAGGCATATAATTATGTTCGTAGCCCATATGTTCATCAATTCATTATTATTCATAATGGCAATCATTTGATTTTGACTTTGTCTTAAGTTTTAATGCAATGCAAAATGTTGCTTAGAGTGGCATGAAGATTTTTTGAATAGAAAAATGTAACATTATTATGCTATTATGTTAAAGGATTCCTGATAATCATTCTCAATTTCAGCATCTTTATAACGAATACATAAACAAGTTTGCTCGATTTCGAAATGCTGGCACGTAACGAAGCACATTTACCTTTATTAGCTTGTGTCGGTTGATGCCAAAGATATAAAGTTTTACAAAAATTTATTCACATTGCTTCCGCACTTGTAAAGAGGATTTGTTGAGTAATTTTGATTCCATAGCTATTTCGCGAATAGCTATGTGTTCATGATTGTTTGAAAGAATTCATAAAAGGAAAAAAAAAATAACAGCGCAATTATATTCAGCTTAAGTTGGATTTTTTTGATATCTGTGACTAGCTTACATACGATACTTGATTGCAATATAAAGTAAAGATCCATTTACTCGATATACGTTCTTTGCAGCAAACATATCGTATATCGCTTAAATATATGTAAAAATTATGCATTACATTGTAATGCACTTTTATAGATTTTTATTGGGAAAATTATTTGTATTCTCCGTTGAATCGAAACTGTGGACACTTTAGCTCTTATGTAATGAAAAATAATATAAATCATAGGCATAACGTACTATGGTATATATTATAATATAAATATAGTTTGGACTTTTTGCAGTCGTGAAAAATCGATGAAGAGATATTCATGCTGGTCGCTGTCTTATAGAGTTTCCGAAGTTCAGTTTCAACGTGCTCCGAACATTTGCCAATTCTAATATACCGATGCCCATATGAAACTAATATCAGACATTGATTGAATAAAATTACTTTTGCGCCAAGAAAATGTCTTCTAATGGAATTAAAGGTTAATAGCCATCCAAGTCGAAAGTCGGATTCTTTGCGAAGAGACGGTGTAGATCATTCGGTCGAGATAGCTATAGAAAATGTAAGCTTACAAATTTAGGTGATTTTCTAGACTTAACTCTTGGAAATTCCTGTAGTCCTCAACGTCTATTGTACAGTGGTATTTTAAATTTCCGCAACTCCATGAAAGATCGAAGACGACTTGAAATATACCCATTTTTGACAAAAGGCAGATCAGCTCAGATTGACGCTCGTCATCGTTTTAAGCTTCCATACTACGTGTACACAAATCGAAATTTCCAGATATTTTGCTGAAGCATGCTGCACTAACCATTGAAAATGGATAGGACCGCGGCCCTTTTTACAACTACTTCTCTTCACCGCTCTATATATATATAAATATATATATAGATATAATGAACCACTTTGTAAAATTCGTTGTAAAGTTGTATAAGATGTTTAATAGTCTACACTACTAGAACTATTTAACTCGTTTCCTATGTTTAAGTGCGATTTAACGGAATCATTGCAGTATTATATGAATGCCTTCCTCTCATAATTCATAGCAGGAGTTCGTCTCAAGCCAAAATAGTGTGCAGTGCTCCATCAACCTACTAGAGAGCAGGCGGTGACTTTTGATTCCTTTCGAAATCATTATTTCCATGAAATGATAAAAAGTGAGATAAGTGAGATTAATTTATTGGGCCGTCTTAAGAAGTTATAGCTAAGCAATCGTACTTGATAAAGAAAATTATGTTACGTCCCCATAATAAGGTATCAATCCAAGCATTTGGCATTTTTACAGTAAAACAAAACTATGCTGTGCTGCCAGCAATGTGCTGCTTTGTCATCTCAGGCAATTTTATGTCTTTCCAATAATTCAGGAAAGAGAAATCATAAAGAACATTGTGGAGAATAACGAAAATGTCAAAGTGATATAAACGAAGTGAACCAAGGTTTATCTATTTTATTTACTCACCCATGAAACTCATCTAAGACAAATTAACAGTCGAATTTAATTGACTCTTGGAATTGACTCTCATACTAATAAATATTAAAAATTAGTATAAAGTTTATCAGAAGAAGTAAAGAAACAAATAAAAAATAATAACAATTTAATGTCAAATCATGTATAGATAAATAAGAAGGAAAAAAAAGATAAAACAAAAGCAAAAAAAGCATGTACACAAGTAGCATGGAGGAACATCCATAACCAGTAGAGAGCCAAATTGCAAATGAACCCCCATGCCATCGCAAACACAGGGAAGCTTGGCAACCGATACAACAACCAACACCAATTAATTTTCGAATCATAAGGAGATAATAAGATTAAAAGCTAGTTTAAATACGACACGACCAAGTCGCTTGTGTTTAACAAAGTTATTTTGATAGACTTTCAAGAGTCCGATATGGGGATTAAGTGATAGACATCGTTTAGGTTTCAGCAAATAACTCTAAACGGGTTAAACAGCTCATAATTATATTTACATTGACTCAGCTTAATGAACATAAAGTGCCTAGAGAAGCGGTTAGGAACATTAAAGCTTATCTCACTAAGTGATATGGACGAATCGATAGTACGATTAATTAACTTAATTAAGAAGGAGACATCAAGAATTAATCTACGTTTCTCAAATGACGGTAACTATAACAGAAGCAATCTATTTTCTTAAGTAGGCCAAGACACAAGCGGGTCCTAACTCAAATTCTGATTCAATTGAATCTACACAACGTCTATAGGAGGGTAATCGCAAAACCGAGGCAGACTCAAGTATTGGTCTAACTAAGCAAATGTATAATTTTTTTGTAATGTTCAGCTCTTTGGACCACCTCTTAATGAAACCAACCGCTGATCCTGCTTTACTTAAAGAGAGCTTGATGTGCAAATCAACACGTAATCTTTGATCGAATAGAACCGCAAAATCGATTAACGTATCAACGTTTTCCAACTAGTATGAGTCAATGAAATACTCAGTACTGAATGACTTCCTGCTTAAGAAAAAAGCTTTTTGTCTTTTTTAGATTTAATTTCATAAGATTTGACGAGCACCCTGTAACCAAGTTATTTAAGTCAGTTTGAAACTGATACGATTGCGATTCCAAGGAGAAAGGAAGAAAACAGTTTAACATCGTCAGCGTACATTAAGATCTGGTTGGATTTAATCACCGAGGGAAGATCATCAATTTATAAATTAAAAAAGGTGTCCTAAGCGGGTGCCTTGAGAGATGCCAGACGTCACGGAAAATTCATCCGAGGTGATGAAGTTAAACAGAACTCTGAATAAATCTATTGTGCAGATAAGAGGTTATACATTTCACTAAATAGAAGGGGAAGCCACACGCTTAGAATTTGAAGATCAGTAAGTTATGGTTAACCAAATCAAACGCTTTATTGAAATCAGTGCATATGACATCACCGCGAGAATCACTAGAAAACGTCTCGAAATCATGACAAGTAAACGCTGACAGATTAGTAACCGTAGATCTCCCTTTTCGAAAAGCATGTTGAAATGGAAAAATATACGATTTGATTTGATGGCAAAGACCAAATGCTGAGTAACAGTTTATGTAAGACACTCAACTTGGCAATCCCTCTGTAGTTCTCAACGAGTTGTGTATACGACATCCGTGCGAGAGCCATTAGAAAGAGCTTTGAAAACATGGCTAGTAAACTTTAGGAGATTTGTGACAGCATGTTAAAATGGAGAAATATAAGATTTAATAGCAAAAGCTAGAAGCTGAGTAACAATTCGCTCAAACAATTTAGGTAAGACACTCAACTCAGCGGCGCCTCTATAATTCTCAACGGGATGTCTATTTCCACATTTGTGAATTGGAATAAGAAACCTACTCTTTCAACACCAACAGAAACAACTTGATTTCAAGGACTGATTAAAAATCATTAACATAACACCATATAGCTGGGCAGAGCATATTTTAAGTACACATGATGAGATCCCATCAGGTCCAGACCTATATACTACTACTATATTTTAGAGACCTTAAACCATTCGAAACATCATTTTCTGAAATAACGAGTTAGGAACCAAAACCGAGCTAGATATCGGATACGGATAGTTGACAGTTGAATCGGAATTAGCCGCTGCAAAATTGCGTCGGAAGTGTTCAGCAAAGAGAGTGAGAGAGCGATTTGCAACAATCTGCGGGAAGTTGGCAAAGCAAACATCTTGCAGCCTGCCACTACAATTAGTAGTACAGTCGTATTGAAGTAAATTACGACAAAGCAGTTCATTAAAAACCACAACACAATAGCTGTTTCAGATGTTGAAGTGAGGATCATACAGCGAGAATTATCACTATAACGCGAGTGACTTGTGGCAAACTGAACTCTCCCAACGCTATGACTATATCAGTGGATTGAAATTTTTCGGCCACATCACTAATGGGAGCAGCATGTTTCTTATAAATACAAATATCCGCATTTACGGGAATATAGGGGCAAGTTACGTATAATTGTTTATTGGCAATTTTCGCCAGAATGGTAATAAATCCAACGTCGGGAGGAGTAGGAAATTCCGTTGAATAGGACGCAACTACAGCGGATATGGCAATTAAAATATCACCATTCTTGCCGTTCAATCGATCCTTTCTAAAAACCTGAAAAGAATTATGAAAATTTTCGTCACTAGCTTTTGAAAATTTTGGGAGAGTCGAAGACAAGATGAGAAATGAAGCGAAGTGAGCGATCTGTTTCTGTGATACTTGCGGTGACGCGAATTTGGCGAACATCTTATGAACGTGCCTAAGGATACTTCCATTTCCAATAAGCTTCTTGATTTCATCTCTGTTTTTTCCATTTATTTAAGATTGCTTATAACTTCGGGATTCTTAGCATTCATCTGCCTATGTTTTTGGGATAAGCGACTCCCAGTAGCCTCTCTGCAACGTTTTTAGCAATTCAATACACACTTAATTTGAAACACATTATTGGAAAGGTTTGGTTAGCTCGTAAGCATGAAATTATGAACCTTTTTTTTAAGTCTATTTGCGAGAGAGTAAACAGCTAGATGATGAAGGTGTACTTTGTTCTTCTAATCTTTATATAATTTCATTATACTTTTGCTTCAACGTTTCCGAAAATGATGAAGAACGAATAGAGAAAAAATTTATATTCTTTGCGAAGTATTTCCACATAAACAGTACTGTTATTTTGGTACCTAAAAAATGTTTTAATAATTATGTAAAAATCAAATGTCAACGCAATAGCTCTCGCAGAGAACTCCGTTTATTCCTCTTATCATCTTAACACATCTTAATTCTGAACCGATTAATTCTTTTGAAAAAAATCGATAATAAGTTGGCTATAAAATCCGTTAAATAGATTGGTTAAATAAAAACAATTTTACTATGAAAATTTCATTTGCCGCTTGAAGTGAATCCGTTTAGCATTGAGGTATTTACGGGATCAGTTCAGACAGTAAAAATTTGTAAAAAAATGGCTTACATTTCAAAATAAGTTCTTTCGTCCAATACATAAAATTATGATGTACAAAATCTTTAGTTCCAACTATATTGAATAAGAGGTGGCTCTTAAATTCTGCACCGTAACTTATTTCCGTACTAAATTTAAGAAAAAAGAAATAAGGGATGAGGAGAAAGGGCTAGGCACTTCTTCAAAAGCAAACCTTTATAAAGTGTATTGAGTTGACTTTGAAAATTCAGAAAAAACAACAACAAAGGTGAGTGTACGGTCAGCTCAACCGCTCTGCTACAATTGACACACCTGAGTTACTACAGAATATCTACATATTTCAGTGTTCGGTATGCAACTGACAACGAAAATGTCAACGAGTCCCTTTTTACATGGATCCTGTCAACTTTATTCAACTCTCTTTTTTCCTTTTTGTTTTAATTAAGGGAAATATTTTCCCCATTTATTTTGCGTACGCAAAACATTGGTCTTTCGTTTAAATTTTGTGTGCCGTTACACAAACGGGTTGTATATGATAATGAATTCTGCTGTTTCTGTTATTTTCTGAGAAACACATAAAACAAAGAAAGTATGAATCCATAATATGTACTTAAAAAGGAGACAAAACTACACGCAATACGAATTTCAAATATCTACTATAGAGATGGCTTATGGCGAAAGATTTTGTGTTATCTGGTGTACTGAAGTCATTCTGTGGAAATCTGTCAGTTGGAATGAATTTCATAGCAAAGATTTGAAGAAATGTGCTTCAAGACTTAATTGTGTTTATATCTACTTTTAATGCCTAATAACGACTGTGTGAGTTTTCTTTCCACGTCTTTCTTTTCGAAATGTCGATAGATTTTCGCAAATATTGATAATGAAAGTTTGAGTGCCGCCCAGTTACAATTTCAAATGAAAGGAATATGAAGGAGGAGAGTGGCAAAATTCTCTTTTATAATAGTGTGAGGAACTTGCAATCTGCGTCAGATATCGCTCCAAAATATTGCAAATTGATAGTTGCTTCGTTCTTCGCAAAATTCAATGCGTAATTGTACCGAGATGCCCGTACTGACGTACACTACAAATGTTATTCTTATCAGAAATAATTTATGTTTCATTTCATGTGTATTCGGCACACGGTTACAAATGAAAACGGGCAGTTAATATGCCCGCATCGCATGTCCTTTACGCGTTTATTAAGAGCTTTTAATGTCGGTTTATAATAAAAATGAAAAAAGGATTTTTGTGGGCGCGCTGACAGTAATAATACTTGATTACAATATTCATTTAATGCATAAGTTATATTTTAGTAAATAAACGCCAGCAACTTGAATGCACCCTTAACAGAATATTTATTGCGGAAGGTCTCTCTGCCTGAGCGAAACTTTGTGTAGCATTTTCGCACAAAATTTTCCATAAGTATAATATTTTATTTTAATGATTTCCTTTTTCGCGTTTGTAATAATTCAATAGAGCAGAAAATCTATGTAAAGTATAAGTAAAAGTAAAATTTTAATAAAAATTATGAAGGAGGAGGAGAAAAGCTTATTGAATTTCCATTAAATTTCAATAATAAAAGTCAAAATCATTCAAAACAAGTAAGGAAATTATATTCGATCAAGAACCAATCTTTGATGCCTATCACCGCCATCCTAAGTATAAAAAATAGGAATAAAAAAAAGGAAAGAACTAAATTTTCGTACCCTACAACGTAGGATCGCCGTGGTTAGTAAAACTGGAAATTTATATACTGTATGTCTTGTTCTCCATGAGTAACAAGCAAAATCCACGGAAAACAAAGCTATTCACAGTTTTTGTTGCATTGGCGTTTGGTCGTTGCATAGGAAAACATTTCTCTTTTGAAAGCAGAGATGTTCCCAGTGTACGTGATACTGCAGTCATATCTTAGGCCCATTTTCAAAACCAACCTGCATACAAGAGCTTCCAATTTTTCTTCCAAATTTGAAGTCGGTTGCTTCGTTTTGGCGGTCAGAAGAATGTTTACAACAAACCTAACGCCAGACGGATATGTTTGAATCGATTTAAAATCTCATGCTGATCGAAAATGTATACACTTTGTGGGGTCTTTGAAACTTTCTTCATATCAATTCGCTCTTCCATCCCACGATCCTTTGTTTATTATTGAAATTCCTAAAGCCTCAAAATTAAGGTAAATAGCAAGAAAGAGGATAAAAATTCCAATACATTTTTCTTAGTAACCTATGTGTAGACAATTCTTTCTTTTCTTCATCGACCTGCAGTTTTCTTTGCATATTTATTTTTAGATATTAATAGCAGCAAGCTTGCGATTATGTTACCATCAGTAAAGCCATCTTATATGCTTCGGTGACAGTCTCGTTTTTGGTTTTAAATGCATCTTCGAACCCTTAAGGTATAGTTTAAGTTACTGAGATTTTGGAAAAATAGATTTTATACGTGTCGACTATAACCACCCGTTTCTTGTTAGGAATTATTTCCTTAATTCATTTTCAGATTGCATTTCAATGGATTTTTTTTTACGTTATTGCTTTTATTATGTATATACAGAATGTAAGAACCTTGAAAAATTAAAAAAAGAAATCACAATAATAATGATTGGGAAGATAAGATGAAAAGGTGGAAGAGAACAGCTTCGTTTTCATTCTTAAATTCTTTTTTAAAAGTACTTTTTAATGTAACGCAAAAAAAAACTTTTTCAGACAAAGATTAATAGCAATGCGCTTAGCGTTTGAGTGGACCCACAGTCGTTGTGGGAATTTTGTTCTCTTTCTATATCTTTCTATTTTAAATTAGTCATGACCGATTTTGTACTGTGCACCATTTATGATAGAGGGCATATTAAGTTTGTGTGTACGTAGATGACACCCAGGAGGGCTTAAGAAAGACCCATTATTTCATTAAAAGCTTGTCTGTCCGATTGTCTCTTCGTCTGACCTCTGTACATAGACTCTTACATTCAACCTACAGGTAGAAATTTTTGAGATATTTTGGCAAAATTGTGGTCGGGACCGAGCACTCCCCATGTAACGCTCTATTTTGAAAAACCATTGCTTGGAAAAAAATTGCAATTTACAAAAATTCTCGAAAAAAATCGCTGGATAATAACATTCCGACATTCTAACTTGGTATGACAAGGTTGGTTCGACTGTGCCAATTTTTTTTTGCTCCTATAAGAGCTCCTATGAAAGCTGAATCTTTATATGACAAAGTATGTATGATAAAATTTTCAATATTTCGTGGTGCACTTTACAGTGTAAAGGCGAGTATAGTTAAGATTTTTCAGGTTATAATGTTTTTTCGTATATTGCGGTTGTTTGTTAGTTATTGACGCAATTGCATCCGTTGTCGTTGTTAGCGTTCCTTAGCGATGATTTTTTTCAATTGAACTAGTTTATAATACATTATACTCAGCGAGCCCCTGTGAATGGTGATGTCAAGAGTATTTGGCTTGACTACCGATGTTAATGGCTAGGCTGATTTGCACCGGATATTTTCATGCCAATAAGTACCAAATTGCTAAAGTAAAAAGCAATTGATCATGAGTAGATCACATGTACCCTTTTCGGTACACAAAATACAAACTTGATCATTTTGAATAAATATCTTTTTTTGTGTTATCGAGAGCAAATATATTTTATAATTATAAATATTCAAATAATAAAGAAGGCATCAATCATATAATAAAAACAGCCGCGTGTACCGCTACCGTTCTTCGTCTAGACTACTATTGTAAACAGATCTGCCATATATATTTTCCATATATATGTTCTTACAAAAAATTACGCCTTATATGGTAACACTGTCTAACTTTTAGGATTTCATGATGGAAGTTTTTCCAAAATAACTATTCAACATGTTAAATTTGGACCGCATCAGTCCACTTTCCGGACTTTTGCTCATACAACGGTTCGGATGAAAAATTGGTCTTTCTATGGAAACATGGTCTGATTTTTAAAATTTTTTGTACTAGACGAAATGGTGTAAGGCGGTTGAGAAGTTAACCTTGCTCGACTATAACAATTTACTTATTTTAATTGTATTATTTACATAAAATCGTATCAAGGATTATTTTCGATATCACAACAATAATAGCGGTCCTATGGTGAAAGAATTACTTGATAAAGTTTTAAAATTCATTTGAGATTAGATTGGTCTTCCAAAAGCACCCTTTAGTTTATTTTATGTTCATGTCCAATTAAGGATAGCAGTCTACTAATTCTCACACATCACAAATTTCATGACGTAAAGAAGTTCTTCTTTACTAAAAGATTCTAAAACCACTTAGCCATGTCGGTCCATCTATCCATGTTCGCATATAAAGTAATGTAGTTGCGGTAAAAGGTTCACAAACTTAAAATTATTTTAAAATTAAAAAAAAAAATCTTTTTTTCAAGAATTTTACATAAATAACTTTATGCAAAATAACTTTAAGTAGCATGCTGATAAAAAGTTTACTAATTTATATAAATTTGCCTAAAGTCATGGATACCGAAAATTGTCTCTTACTAATACTTTCAAGTTTTAACTGCAGCTATCTCTATAAATTTTAATTTAAACTTGATAGTCTTATTTTATTTCAGCTGATCTTATAAAAAGATAATCTCTAGTTAGTAAATTTCTGTTTAGGAAAACCCATAAATTTTTTTTTTCAAACATTTTCTGGTATCAGAAGATTTTTCTAAAACGACTTTAACAGCAACTTTATAAACTACAATAGTATTAACGAAAAATATTCTTTATATACATTATCTACTAATCTTTATTACAGTTGATTAAGAATGACGCATGCAAAAATGATAACGCAAAACACAATTGAACGCTAGCACCAACGAGATGAGTAATTAAAGCAATAACTAAATGCTGCCGTAAGATAATGTGCGTTTATAATCTCCACTGGCGGTAGGATATAAAACACCGTTCAGTTCGGTGATTAATTACTAAGGATATTAGTGTCAACACATGGTTACACCATTTACCACACATACGTACACGCATTCACTTGTGCGCATAAAAAGAGCTCATTAAAATATCAATCAAAGACCAACAGAAGCAATAAAAACTAAACCAAACAAATGCGGTAGTGGGCAGATTAACGGGCCATCTACAACATATGTGAAGATAGTAATGTGCATATATAAGTAGTTTTTGATATTATTAATGGCAAGTATTTCAACTTGTTCCATATCCTTTTTTTTTTTTCAAGTTATTATATTGGGTTTTTGATTTGCTTTAGAAATACTTCACGGACATAAGTACTCGGAAAAAAGAGCGTTAAACTCAATAAGAGTGAACAGGAAAATTTATTGATTTTTTTTTTTTTTTTTTATATCTTGTATGTACAATATATATGTTTGGCTGCCGGAGACAACCCGTTTAATAGTAGGGCCATTAAAGGTAATAAATTTTCAAAGTTCAT
>CCAG010013409.1:0-12005 GCA_001077435.1 Glossina morsitans morsitans | reverse complement strand
AGTAGGGCCATTAAAGGTAATAAATTTTCAAAGTTCATCGGTTGACAACCAAGTGAACTTACCGTATCAGTATGTTTAGGTAGGTGACCATAAATTTTATAGAATAAAATATTCGTAAAATAATCGAGTGGTACAAAAGCGAAGTAAGAAAATTCGAATTCCAGGAGGGTTAGTTTACAAAGATAACATATATGCATATGTATTTATACGTACATATACGGACGTACTTAGGCATAGATTAGAATGAATGAAATAAGTATACATCAATTTTCATTTTCTTCCTAGAGATTCGTCATTCTTAAGGCAACCTAATTTACGCATTTGTGTATAAAGACAAATGTTTCAATTTGAATATTTTAGAGATGAAAGTTTGGAAAAAAAAGGTATTTTATTATTTTTTTTGAAAATTCATACGCCGCACCAATGCAGAAGATGAGAATTAAAACTAAAACCATGCTTGTGTTCAGAATCATTTACTGAACTGATTGATATAATAAAAGGATTGGTCGATTTCAAGTCCAAGGCTCTTTCACAAACAGTATAAGGCATAAAAATAAAAGTCCACAAATTCTAAAACCATCGCTTGGTAGGTCACCGTGAAAAGCAGCTGCACACTATGTTATGCAGTATATTTTTTCACAGCTATTCACTTAGTTTACTTTTGTACTGTTTCCCTAAGGATTTTCACATTTTAGGACTACTTTAACTCTTTACTTTTCCTCTCTACACCAAATACCACAATACCACTGATGTTTATCAAAAATTTCCCAATTTATCTAACTGCCCTTTTAGCTTTGTAGAGTATTTTCTCTTCAAAATGTTCTATACCGATATAAAAATCAAACCACTCTAAAAATAAATACGAAAATTATATTCGGTCGTGACCGAACCTTTTGCACCTACCACCGTTTACCCCAAAACAAGATAAAAGAAGTAAAAGAACAAAATTCTCGTGCTCTGTAATGTGGAGTGGGCGCAGCTGATTTCTTCTATTTTCAAAATAAAAAGTTTTTAGTCTGTAGAAGCATGTAGGCGTGTCCTTTGAAAAGTTTAGATCAATTCCAAATTCTTTTGCAATTTGTAGGCGAACAGCTGGGCATGGTTAGGGGATTCAAGATTTGCAACTGGCCAAGCATTTGTATACTTTATGGAGTTTTTGAAGCTTGTTTCTGCGCGTTATATAGATAATGAAATAATAGTTCAATTTTGATACACTATAATATTGGGTGGACGCGTTAAATAGTTTCCTTTTTCATACAGGTACTACAGCATCGCCCATAAAATATGCCTTCAAATTGTACTGTAAACCATAACATATATTTTATGAATAATGAGCAAAAATTCAATTTTTTATTCCTTTTGAAACTAAGAGGCGTTTTCAGATTATGTGGTACTGTAGGCGTGTTCTTCGATTTGGCCCATTTTCAACACCAAGCTGCGTGCAAGAACTTCCAATGTGTGCGCCAAATTTGAAATCGATAGATTCATATTTGCAGCCAGGAGAATGTTTACAACAGACGGACAGAGGGACATGCGTTAATCGATTTAGAATTTGATGCTGATCAAGAAACTTTTAGAGTCTCTGATGCTTCCTTCTGGGCGTTGCGAACGTTTTGACAAAATGAATGTACCTCTTATCCTTCGGTGATGGGTATAAAAAATTGTTATACATTCAGAAAGGAAATTAAAATTCGTATTTAATTCACACAGTTCACGTGCGTTTCCCATCACATTTGGAATCGACTAATGCGACTGCAACCATTAGCCTTATGTTGAGTGATAGCTTTGCAGTCTTCCGAATAATAAATAACTGTTAGTAAGATATCACACTAAGGAGTTTGGGTGTAAGCAGCTTTCAATTAACTTCAAGCTAGATAATAGCCTAACTGAACGCAAGATAAAATATATGGTCGCATGAATTCATTAAAAAATTCCCTTTTCCCCTTCCGCTTCTTTATCGGGTAGTAGTTTGACATTCATTTACTTCAAATTAAGATTTTATTGTGTACATATGTTTGAGTAAGTTTTGCATAGCTTTAGTTCGTTCTTCTTCTGTTTTCTTGCTGGAAAACTCCAATTTAAAAATAGAAAGGAAAGGTAAACGAGCTAAAAAGGGGAGGGTACCATCAGTTAATTTTTACAAATTGATTTTCAAGACCTAATATATGTAAACTGTTACTGATTAATCATTACTTGGAGGCCGTATAATCTCGATATATCGAATGTAAGTTTAATAGAAATCTGAAGCCATCGAGTGTTGCATAGATCGATCCGTTTCTGAAGTTAATAATTCTTCAAAATTTAAAACAAAACGCAAACCGAGATTTTCTCAACTTTTTTACAACTAAACAGATGTTTGTCGTCCGATTGTTTTCATTCTCAAATTTTGGTTCTAAATCAATAAAAGTACGACATCAGTTAGCCTCCTTAATACCTCAATACAAGTTTACCTCAATATTTGCGATTTCAAGTGTTCTTACAATGAACGGAGGCAAATAGATTTACATAAATTTTTATTATCCATTTCAAAATCTTTCGCAAATCATAAGTGTTTCTGGAGCGGATTAATGCATTTTATAATCCAAATACCAAAACGGATATTCCTTCATTCTTGGCAGGAATAATTACAAAACTTCAATGTAACTTGCCAACGGATGGCTATCCGCTATTCGTTCCAAGCCCATCAGGGATTTTTTGCGTCTGAATATTAGTGAGAAGCAGGTCGAACCTCATTTTGGTGTATCGAGGATAATCTATTTTGTCAAAGTAATAGAGGAAGATTGAGAAGAATCGCTTTAAGGTTAGGTGGATTTTATTGCTTATTGTATGTATGTATTTATATCTCTATTTCTCACAAAGATCATTTGTCACATATATAGGGAATGATTTAAATCTTATACCCGGACAAAATTGGTTTGCACAACAAACGAATAATAATACGGAAATTTAAGCACTAAGGGATGATTTCACTGCTTTCAAATTTTTAGATTTAGTAGACTCTTAGCGTGCCTTTGTATGTTTGTGTGCATGTTTGTGTGTAGTATGCATGTGTGATGCAAAGATACAATGAGAAACGAAATGAAAAACTAACAAGTAAGAAAATTATATTCAGTCGTGACCGAATCTTTCGCACCCATCACCGTTATCCTAAGAAAGGCAAAGAAAGTAATAGAACTAAGTTTTCATGCTCACGGCGAGGGCGCGGCTGATTTTTTCTATTCTCAAAATAATAGTTTTGGTCGCATAGATGTGCGAGAGTTGTAGGCGTGTTCTTTGAAAAGGTTAGGTCACTTTCAAAATTTTTGACAAACTAGTAGGCGATATATTAATTTTCGGTAACGGGAGAAGGTTTACCAAAAATACCAACCAGTTGCGCAGACGGACAGATGGACAGATAGTTTGCGTGCATTCCAAATTCGAAGATAGCCGAGAATTTATATATTTTACGGGGTTTTTGAGTTTGTTTCTGATATTGAAAAAAATTAAATTTTGATACACTATAATATTGGGTAGGCGTGGTCACTGTTTTCCATCGCCCAAAGAATATGTTATAGTTTGTGAGCAATAAACGAAAAAAGAAATGTTTTATTCCTTTTGGAAAACTGAAGTGTCACCAGTTTACGTGGTACCGTGGACGTGCCCTTCGACCGATTTAGCCCATTTTCTTCAATACCGGGAGAATAATTACAATAGGCATTATTCAGACAAGACAAACACACAGACGGAAAAACGGACAAAATGAATATACCCCTCAACTTTCGGTGATGGGTATAAAAGCGAAAAAAAGAGTAAAGCTAAATTTGCCCCTGGGCGAATTTTAATATTCATATTGTCCATCCAAATATATTGAGTATATAAGAAACTTTGTGAGATTTCTAGTTCACATTTTTCTTACACATTACCTCAATCATATTAAACCAATATATGTGCCATTTTTATACCCATGACCGAAAGATGAGGGGTATATTCATTTTGTGAAAACGTTTGCAACGCCCAGAGGGAAGCATCAGAGACCTCAAAAGTTTCTTGATCAGCATCAAATTCAAAATCGATTTAAGCATGTCCGTCTGTCCGCAAAAATTAAACAAGCTTCAAAAACCCCATAAAGCATACAAATTCTTGACCAACTTCAAATCTTGAATGCCCGCCTGTTCGTCCGTCCTTCTGTCTGTCAGCGAAAGTAAAGAAATCGCTTAAAAATTTGCAAAAGAATTTAGAATTGACATAAAGTTTTCAAAGGACACTCCTACAATGCCCACATGCCTTTACTACAAAAAATTTTATTTTGAAAATAGAAAAATCTGCTGCACCCACACAAAATTTATTTCGTGTATTTCTGTAGCAGATCGATATCTATTCATCTACGTAATTTATTTGTAAAAATGCTGTGGAAAGGTTGGATTTGCCAGATAGTTTCACTTTTCGGCCTGTAGTGACCGAAGGCGAGTAATTTCCATTTTTAAATAAAATCTGTTGCTCTCTTCGTTTTGTTCTAGTGTTTGCTTGTGGGACTTTGTAATGGTCTACTGTAAAGAAAGCAATGGACGGATGTTGTCGTCCAAGCATTTATTGCTCACGAACCTTTGTGGTGTTACAAAAGGTATGATAGGCCTAGTATAACGCTTTTGGGCGGGTGGTAGATAGATAGAAGAACGTTTATAGAAAACAAAAAGAGAAATCTATATGGTATGGTATGTGGTATACAAAAAGATACATATCTACATAAAACATATAAAATTTTCATTTTCATTCATGGCCATTTAAATACTGTTTACATAACTATTTCTGTTACTACAATTAGATAGCTAAGCAGATGTATATATAATCTGGTATACGTATGCTTACGTTGTAAAGATTTCTTTTTTGAAAACGCACTGAATGTAAACATATAACACGTAGATAGAGATAGAGAAGGAAATGCTATCAAATATTTGAGCGTGGACTTTATGAAGTTTAACGCAGACATGAACAAGAAAAATAGAAAAATCTTAGTAAAAACGAAAGAAAATAAAAAGGAAACGGAATAAAAAAAAAGCAGATAAAGGAGCGGTTGTTTTATAGTTTTCCACATATACTACCAGTTGAAGTTAGCTTTATCTCAACGCAAAGTATAGTTTACTTTAATATGCATGTGTAAATGTGCACACGTGTAGATATGTGTTTGAAAATAAGTCATAATAGATACATACAGAAGGTTTTCATGCCAGTTTAAAACTCGAATATAGACTTGAATTAATCAATACTTCAATATTGTTATTAACTCATGCTCATCTGCCTTTGAATAAATTTCAAAATAAGCAAAAACAAAAGCAAATTTTCCAATTTTCGATTGGCAATGAAATTCTTGTAGAGAAGTAGTAAGTAGTAAGTAAAGGTATCTAAATTCTATGCACCTTGCGGTCATAAAGTTGACGAACCCACGTCCATCTCTTCATTGCTTTATTAGAAACTTCGCATGCATAAAAATTTTAATAGGAAGCTGAACTTCTGCCGATCAATAATTCAAGTTTTTTTGCTAATCATCTACGGCTTTCATCGACAAAAACATTTGACGAAAAATTCTCCCAACTGCCCTTTTCCAATAGCTATTAAATCTGGTGAAATAATTCAGGAGATGATTTTGCAAGATTCGGCTTAGAGTGCATATGTTTTAATAGTCATAATATACCCCACGAGACATGTTGGATATTGTTGGAAAGAAATCACAGAGTTCCCACCAACAACTTGGTGAGATTCTGTGGCTTGCTTTTGCGGGCAAAGTTTAAAGGATCTGTCAAGTGATTGACCGCAGAAGCTTGCAAGGGCAGAAATGAGTAGAAAAAAATTTATAACATAACATTGGGCGACGCTTGGGTACGATGTGGTAAGTATTTCGAAAAGATATACACATCGCATAACCACTAAAAATGCAGACATTAGAAAGTCGAAAGCAAGATGGGTTCCACTTTTGCGCGTAATGAAGCAAAAACAGCATTTCGTAAATATTTCAATCGAGTTTTCAGTGATGCATAACTCAAACAAAGACGGGTTGTCTGTGTGACCCATAGACTTGGGTGAACCATAGATCCATTGCTTCACAGCTTAAATGAAGAACCATTCAACACAAAAGACTGAAAGGACCGGCTGGCAAAACCGTGCCGTCGATTTTTTACTGATAGCCCACAAGAACGCACACAAACAATCAGTGGTACGTGAGTAGCACGTGCACCTCATGCTTCATTTGAGTGATAAAATCAAGAAAAAAAAGCACGCATTTTGCGAAAAACGGGATGTGGTGTTACCAAGACAAAGACCACCAGTTGACACATTATCGTTATCATAACATTCGTAAAAAAATCAAAGAGTTCAAGTTCGAAATGGTTTCTCGGACACTCTACTCGCCCTCTGATATTATCTTGTATTTTCAAACTTAAAAGAAACTGTTCTAGGAAAACCTTTGCCAACTATGAGAAGGTTTAGAAAACTGTGTGCGCAACGCGTTTGGCAATCCGCGCCATAAACAAGGCACCGCAGGTCTTCAATGCCACTGAAAGGAAATTGTATCGAGATTCAGAATCTGATAAGATTCCGGCTTTAGTATGATGTGCTAAAGGGGTTTATGTCTATTAACTGTACTATGCTGTGATAAGGGCATTGAATGTAATATATAAGGTTACGCTCAGGGAGGTAAGTCGCGTTTAGCTTCAAAATCCACGTATCAACAGGCGAGTGGTGAGCATTAAAAGATTCCCCTTAAGCCAAATATGAATTCTTTTCTATTTTTTTCCTTCAAAAACTGTCAAAGCATATTAAACGGCGTACTTCTCTTCTCCTTGTTCTCTATATAGAAAGGTGTGAACGAGTGAAAGGGATGGAAATCACTTTTTATACTAGAGAAGGCATCAATACCTGTTGTCACGTTTTGCTTTTCATTTGTTTTCTGTGGTTTTGCACTTTGCTCGTTTTTATATGTTTTTTTTGCTGCCTAATGCTTCTGTATTCCCTCGAAGAACGTTTTTTATAACATTTTCATTATGTGTCGTAAATATTTCACACTATTTCATAAACTGTTGCTTTTTCTTTAGAAGATTTGAACATTTTTTTCTTTTTTATTAATTTCGATGATTTAAAATAATTATCCGTATATTTCTTGGGAAAGTACGACAATTGATGACTGTCTTGATATTTTTATCGTTTTCCTACATTAAGTGAAGAGTACACAATTGCAGTTAAATAAAATCATTCATCACATAAAAATGCAATCATTGGAGAGAATGTTGAAGAGCCAACGAAAGAACTAAAAGTTTGTATATTAATTTGCTAAGCAAAGTCATAAATTTTTACTCTATGTTGTTTGTGTTTCCTTGTTTGTCTGCTTTGATTAACGAAAAAAAAGAAATATATATATAAAGAACAATAATTAGCATTCATTTCGTGACGATCAGTCCAATCTTCCATACATTTTTCATAGCCTGATCGGGTGGTAGCGTTTTCATATCCTTTCCTTTGTAATGCTGAGATTGCCGGTCTTTTGCACCATTTTCAGCATTTCGCCGAAAGACATGCTGCTTGAGCACCTAAACTTAAGCAAACTTATTAGTTCAACCAATAACTATCTACACTACTTATGGCACTCAATATATTTAGCTCGAGGGAATGTAGCAACACGCAGAATGCATTGAAATAGGTCCACTTCTTCTTTGGAGCAAGCAAACAATGATTCTCAATGTGTCTTTGGCCTTGCCTGAACATATATTGTTATGTTTTCAAAAGGCAATTTCCAATATATTTTTGACAAAATTCCGCGTACTACAGTGCGTCCATCCAATGTATTGAGGCAAAACTCTTCCTTTTGAAAAAATCCTTCTATGAAAAAAACTAGCGAAAACTAGCTAACGGATATATATTTTGTCGCAGTGTATGAACATGCAAAGTTTAGATGGTATAGGACCGCCTTTTGACCTGCGTATAAATTCTCTTGCACAAAATACATTACTTGACGCATATATTGCAAGAGTTGTCAGAAACACAGTGTCGCAGCTCGAATGCGAAGCTCTGCCGCACCCAGCGCGCAGCATGGCTCGCTCGTGGCAACAAGTTGTAAAAATAATGGAAAGTTTCCAAGTGAAAAAATGATCAAAATACATGAAAGCACTTAAAATTTTTTTTTAAACTACATTGGCCTGTTTTCCGGACGCCCTCCAGTGAAAGGATTCCCGTTCAAAGCAAACTTTTACCTGTGTTTACACTCTACACTACTTATGCTACGAGCATATTACACTTTTAATAGACATTTTTTTATTACACCGATGTATTCAGATTCGTTATTTTAGGACAACTTTAGCTTGCATGCCTAAAAACGTATCTTTGTATTGAACCAATGATTGCAGTTTGCGCGGCACTTTGATGAAATTTGATATACTGACAGGTTTTGGCGCAATGGTCAGCTGTTTCGGTCGTCTTCACGACCACTTCCCATGATAGGCTTTGTCGGACTTTATAACTGTTATTTTGATCCTTGAAAGAATTGAGGAAAGATACGAAAACTTTGGTCACAGTTGTACACGTGTATAAGATGAATTGACTGTATCATCGCCATCTTGAATTGCTTTGTATCGCATTTTCATGATTTAAACTAATTGTGGTAGAATATCTCGAAAGCTCCCCAATTTCACTCATATATATTTTATATATATTTATAATTATGTAATAATGTACAACTTAACAAACAGTGGACAAAAATTCCAATTCATTTATATATTTGTGCTCGGCAGAAGAAACTATAAACATTTTGTATGTTTCCATTATGCGATTATTTGCAACGTTGGCGTCAGAGTTAAGTGTAATAAGACGAGAAACGTTTTTGAAAAGACGAAAAAAGAGAAAAGTTTTTCTCTCTGTTGTTGTACTAAAAAATTAAAAACGCAGAAACACGAAAACAAAACGTTTAACTGTATATGTATATGTAGAGCAAGGCGAAAAGCTTAAAAATACAGAAAGAAACAAAAAAATATTGTTTCTGATTAAAAGTGCAGCAGTTTTCTTTTTTCTCTTTTTTTTTCTTTTTATCATTTTTAAACAATAGAATTATTGTCATCCTATCTGCAATTGTTTCGTGCCTTTATATTCACCAGGTGTACAAACATGAAACGATTATTTGAGCGACAGACAGACGAAGCACCAATAGAGTGTTCAAATATGAAAATGCGACATCTACGACTTTTTTTGGCACCGTCAACATGTGTCAAACATGCATAAGTAACAAATTGTATTGCTTTGCTATGTTCACTATGTCGAAATTGTTGACAAAAACGAGCATTCGCAGGCACAAATTTTTGCTTTTGCACAAACGATTTAAAAGAAAGAAAATGACTGCGGATGAAAACGGGGTTTATTATGGGGACTTTGAACACAAAATCCTTATCACGACTGCATTGAAACACTTTAACAGAAAGAGCATGCTCTCTTAAATGGATACTTTAGTGATAGCTTTTAAGGCCTGATGAAACAGTTAAAGCTATCTCTGTTGAAAAACCGGCAAGAGTTTCAAAAAAAGACCTCAAAAGGCCGTTGTTTTCATAAAAATGCTTCAGCACATATGGTTAACCGGTTCGCGACACATTGGAGATGTTCTGCTGGGAGCAGTCTGCTTATACCGCTTACCCAGCAGATTTGGCTCATTCCGATTGCGAGCTGTTCAAACCAGTGGGTTAGGTATTTGCTGCACGTCGCTTCGTACGAAGAATCGATGAACGTCCATGTCCACAAATTATTCGAAAGACGAAGAAGAAACGCTTGAATCAACTTCTTTTTATCGTTCTTCTAAGTTTAGCTGGCTTTTCGGAAAGAAAATAATTATTTCTTCGTATCCTACAAAACGGTAAAATAAATTTTTATGTTTTCCACAGTTCAAATAGGTTCAATAGGTTTAACAAGCGTTTACTTGTTTTCGACGAGCGAAAAAATCCAATATTAATGAGACTCACTGTATATACGATCATCTAACGTTCAACTTGAAATGGAACACAATCTCCACAAAAAACATGAAGTTAGTTAAGCGTTTTACCGCGCATTTGAATTAACTTAGCAATAAATGTTGTAATTAAAGCAAAGAAAGCTGTGTAAGGAATTCTTTTTTAAATGAGTTTCTTTTGCTTAAGTGATTTGTTAAACCCAAACAACAGCTAATTGGAACGAAGATAATTCGTTTTATAATGCTCTATAAAATTGCTTCAAAAGCTTCAACAATTTTCATGCTAATATCAGCGTTTTCGACGTCAAAAAAAAAAAAAAATAAATAAATAAATAAATAAAATCATGCTTAAATATTAGAAATATAAGCATTCAACTAAAGCCCTTCAAGCTGATAGTCTAATAATAGGTGACCGGACTTACGTGAATGCGAAGAAATTTTTTATTTTGGTATGATATCCTTATTCGTTTGACGCGGTGAAGGCCAGGACGAAGTGAGGAAAGAGAAATAAATAGGAAGCTGGTGGCCACACCTTGTTAAGTGTTGCATTCGATCGGTAAGTGTCATGCCTCTAGCGACTAGGCACTAAACATAGCTAGTGATTTGAAAGCCGCGATTCTTACCTACTCGGTAATTCACGCGAATAAGACGAATACTGTGTAAGCAGTAGACTGAAAAATCGCTAATCGTTTGCGAAAAACGTGAGAACCTTTACTAATCTCCTTACAATAATAATCTTTAAAAATGAATCAAGTTTTCGGCAGTTTTGCTTTTCACAACACTAACCGTTTAATGGTAAAATCTATTTCGATGCTATGGATTTCCTCACGGGAACTAAAATTGATGGCGTCATTTTAACTAACACTAGAATTGCGGACATTTTGTATATGACAGCGATATATATATATACATATCTATACATGCATGTACTTAGGTGTATACATCTATGTGTATGTATATGCATGTATGTGTATACATTAACCTTATACATTTTTTATAGCAGTCTCTTTATATCATTCACCGAAGGATGAGGGGTAGATTCATTTTGTCAAAATATTTGCAACGTTCACAAGGAAGTGTCAAAGGACCCACAAATATATATGTATGCACATATATTCTTGATCAGCATGAAATTCTAAGTCATTTTAAACATATCCGTCTCTCCGTCTATGTAATGTCTGTTGTAAACATTCCCCTGACCCCAAAAATAAAGCTATCGACTTCAAATTTGGCAGACACATTGGAAATTCTCGCATGCAGGTTGGTATTGAACATGAAGTAAATCGGTTGAAGGACGCACCCACAGTGCCACGTAACCTGAGAACGACTTCGTTTTTCTAAACAATGAAAAAATCATTACTTGAACTGCAGCAGCTACTGTAGAGTACGAAAATTTGAACGCATATTCTATAGGCGATGTTGTAGCAGCTGTACATACAAAAATCGACAAAATTAACCACGCTTTGCCCTATGATATAGTTTACCAATAATGAATTTTTTTCAAGGCCTTTATAACGAGCAGAAGAAAATCTTCAAAAACCCAAAAAAGTCTAAAAATTGTTTTGCAATCTCTAACCTGAGATGCCCCTAAACGTGTCCGTTTGCTCCCGTTACCGAAAATTAATATATCGCCTACAAATTTGCAAAAAAATTTGGAAGTGACCTATCCTTTTCAAAGGACACACCTACAACTGCCTCATGTCCATGCGCCAAAAGCTTTTATTATGAAAATAGAAATAAGCTGCTGCACCCTCTCCGTGAGCGCGAAAATTTAAGCCTTTTACTTTTCTTTCCTTTTTTAGGATAACGGTGATGGGTGCAAAAGATTCGGTCACGACCGAATACAATTTTCTTAGTTGTTAGTTCTGATCTGTTTTTCTAAACGTTTGCAATTTACTCATAAGGAATTTACAATAAGGCCTTGCGAACACGAACTTGTTGTTTAAAAAGAAAAAAATATGAATATTTTTTATATCTGTCTGTATATCTTTCTTCGGACTGGAGAAAGTTAAATTTGAAGTCTACAGTTTGAGAATGGAAAGTCTTAGATATA
>CCAG010013405.1:0-11104 GCA_001077435.1 Glossina morsitans morsitans | reverse complement strand
TTTTAAGGATCTTCTCTGTTCGGCTGTTCTTCTTAGAGTACTCCAATTGTGCTCTCATAACATTCCCTTGGGTCCATGTACAATTATTCCCGACCGAGATACCCTGTCATCCGTCAGTAAGCAGCTGTTCCAAAGCGGAAGAATTTCAATTGGGGCTTTTTTAGGCGTGTCTCTCTCTCCCTTTCTCTCTCTCTCTCTTCGCAACTACCTCTTACTCTTCCCGCGCATAGGAGAAAACTTTTCACCGCCTAATAACTCATAAAATATACGCAATTTGGATCGAAGTTCTTCTCTTTCTTCCCTCCTATTGTTCGAACTGGTAGCCCTGCAAAAAACTTATCGCAGATAACTAAAGTCCAGAATATGTATTTTTTACTTAGATCCATATCATGTTTTTAAAGGGCCATCATACTCTCAATTCACACGCCTGAAAGTTCATGAAACGGAGCAAAATTAAGGGAAAAAACTTTAATTAAAATTAAAAAATAAAATTTTTAATTTTACTTTAAATTAAAAAATAAAATTTTTAATTTTACTGCATTGATCTATGAAACTTTTACAAATATTTGCCTGAAATATATAGAACGCTAAGAAATACTTGTGAAATAACGATTTCCATATATCCGCTTAAGATAGCAAATATTCAGGTTTCGCTCCCCGAGGCTTATATTCTTGGTTATCTTTTTTTTTTTTTAAGAAAAAAACAGTAAAGAACTTTTCATTAAAAATCCCAAGTCTTTTTTATATTTACTCGTCTTCCTTTTACAAGTGGTTTGAAAAATTCTCGTAGCAGAAACAAATATAATAAAGTTTACTCTGCTTGATTGGTTTGAAGTTTGTTTGTCATTTAACAGCACTTTACGACAGTCTTGACATTCGGTTGCCGCACTTTTTATCCCAGATCTTTAAACAAAGAGAAAATAGACAAACTTTTAATTATAATTTTTTTTGGTTTTTTATTATATCCCCTATGCCATTATATTGTAATGACTTTTATTAAAGGAAGAGAGTAAATAAGAGAAGATGGAGAAGATATTGACTGTCTTTCACATATCATTAAGTGTTGCGATATATTTATGGAAAGTCCCTATAAAGCCCGTAAGTCAATGCATTCAATATGCAAGTGACGATATGTGTGCTTGTAATTATGTACGACTTTTAAAGTATTTTTCATCACTTTAACTGCACTAATAAAATTAAGGCGAGATAAAGAAAAGTGTTAAGTGAAACAGATAAATGCTCACTTGTGACTTAAGGAAGAACAATGAAGAAGAAACGGACCATTAGCTGGCACATAATGTTGTTTTCGCTTCGCCTTACAATTTTGATCAAATGCGTTGTCCATATTAGGCTTTATAAAAAGTATCGATCCTGCTAATAGAAATAGCATTAGCTATGTGAAAAGGTTTGTCGACAGTTCTGTGGCGTTTTTCCTAATAAATTTCGTTATGATTTCGTAGGTTTGTGATAATGCTATCTCTTTGAAATTCAACTGTAAAAGCGCACGACAGTCAACTCAGAAAACATTCCTGATGCTTATTTTGAAGATGCTTTAGCAAAATTAGCAGAATGTAAGTATTTTGTATCCGTTTCCGGCTTCGGCAATTTCGATGTTACAGACACGTCGCGCTCTGTTCATCAAATAATTGGTAAAGTCGAAAGTCAAAGTGGAAAGATAAGAGCCAGGGAAGAATTCAATGGTGCCAATTTATACCTGCGAATCGGTGCTGAAACAAAACGAAACCAACCCTTTTTTGGGGCGATTGAATAATTAGGGCCGATGGAAGGCCGATCGCATACGACACTCGTGCGCGGAAAAGGTCGTAGTTCAAAATAAATGGCGCTGCATAGATGGTGTCAAAACTCGCAAATGACGCCACGTATGATAATGCTTTGCAATTAGAGGGACGGCAAGAAAATCGTGCTTTATAACCTGCCGAAGCCTAACCAGTCAGATCGATGTCACTTCTTAATCCCAACAGTGAATTAGTGATTAATTGATCAGGAAAAAAGGTATTGTCATCCATCGTAACAATGCTTGACTACACCACAAGGTCTTTAAGGATCGTACAAAAATTAAAAGAACTTAACTGGAAAAATTAGTCTCTATATGGCAATGAGGTTTAGGTTTTAGTGTTTTGTGACGAAAATTAGTAAAAGATAATGATTCGACATTATATTTTGCAAACTTCTCCCGATATAACATAAGCGACCTAATGAAAATTAAGCCCTTATGTAACAATAAAACATAATCTTAAGCATTTTATGAGTAGATGTATTAACGAAGGAGACGTAGAGTATTGAATTGTTGGCCTTGGCCAGGTTTAGAGTTTTAACGTCTTCTTCTTTTCTTAACTGCCACCCCTTTAAACTTTAACAACAGACATTGAAGATCGATTCCATTAATATGTTCCCAAGTTGCTTGAAGAAAAGTTATATCTTTTACTTTCTTTTTTAATTTTCCAAAAATAATGACATGTTTACTGATTACATATCTGGGTGTTACACTTCGTGGTATCATAACAGTTTTTATGCATTCCTTTAAAAATAAAAAAAAAAGACGCCCAACGTTATTATACAGAAAAAATAATAATATGTTCGTATTTATATTCTTGGCAATAAATAAGACTAAGTGCACACGCACACGCGCACGCATACAGCGGACGATCAGACGCACAGGCACACGGTAATATTTTATGTGACATTTATTTCATGGTTATGCTTTACTTTACTCTGCTACCTTGCGAAATATGTTCTTCTGTGACATTTAGTTAGTTAGATATTTATTATTTTACCCTACGAACGACGATATTAATTATGCAAAAGCAAGTGATTGGGAGTCAGTCAGTGTTAGTTTTACTTAAAAATACGCACATATATGAACATAAGAAAAAACAAATGCATTCACCTCACACAATCAAGGCGTAATCAGTTTATAGTTTACGTAATTAATTTTGGTTATGACCGTAGCTCAGACAAGTAATGGACAGTGTTGCGGTTTTATTTGAAACACATCATCAACTGAAATGAAATGTGTACTCAGATGTATGTAGATTGTGGTAAATGCCCTAAGGGCAATTTCATATTAGATTTAAATATTTTGGGAAATTTATAAAGAATTAATTGAAAATATTGGCTTCAACTAAAGTTAAATAATAATTGTAATTAAATCAGTTTCAAATTAATATTCAACTGTAATCACCAGTTTATCTCTTAGTCAAGAAAAGATAAGTCCAGGTGAAAAGCCTTTCAAAAGAGCAAAATAATAAGGAACATAGAAGTAAAATACTTATTGCAATTAAAACGAGTTGAAATTAAAGGCTTTATTTAAAAGACAGGCAGTGACAGATTTTTATGTCTTCTAACAATTGCAGAGTAATAATAGAGTGAAAAAATGTCCAAACATATGGTTTATTTTTCGTAAGCAAAGTCCCAACGTATTTAATTTTTATTGTTCACTAAGCAAATAAGAAGAAGAAGAAGGAAGATGCAGCTGTGAAAAATAATTGAATTGAATCAAGCTTGGCAATCCTGCGCGCGCCTTGTAGTCGCGTTTTAATTCTTTGCAAGAAATATTCCACTTTCCTAGTGTATCTCTTAGCTTTCTTGCTCTATTCGAGTCTATAGTTTAAAAATCTTTAAAAGAATAAAGTCTGTAATTGAATTTTTATGAAATTAATTAATCTTTTTCATGAAATTCAATTTAGTTTTGTGCAATCAACAATTGGAGCTCTTGGTAAAAGTCCCTCTTTTTCTGTTGATCTGTGTTTGCAGTGTTTTTTGCTTTCACTGTATATTTATAGTGTCAACGAAAGTGAGAAGTTTTGTGTAATTTGCTGACAATGTTTGTGTCGTGGAATCCTTTAGTTTTTTGTTGTTTTTTTCTCTTCATAATCGCATTCTGTCGTGTTTCATTGGACATGGATTGTTTATTTAAACCATGTCGTATGAAAACAGGCCCAGAATCTGAACGATTCATTTTGTGCTGGCTCTACGAACGTTTTTGTCATCCAAAGTGTGCTGGTATTAATGGCCGTGCTGCAGATGCGGTCCTGGATCCCTCAAAGGAATTGCGATAGTCATGTCCTGACTGTAGGAAGCAGGACTTTCATTTCTATAAACTCTTTACGGCGACGAGAAATAGTTTTTCAGATTTGAGCAAAAATCTTGGCTCCTTGTGTGGTAAGTTTAAAAAAATTAAGACTACGTTCGATGAGCGTCGTCATATTGAGCACTCATCTTCTTCCCCTTCTTAAAGTTATAACCCGTAGCGTGGCGTGTGGTACATCACATCTGGGCTCTCCTAAGTCTGATTCGTTGGTACAAGTTAGCGCTTCCTCAATGTCTACAATGAACGTTAGCGTTTCTACTATTGTTGAGTCGGTCGACAACAAAAAAGTTACAAATAAGCCGGGAAATCCTTCTGGTATTAGCTATGCTGATGTGGCAAGAGTATCTCCTCCCAGTGGCGTCACTCGTTCTACTCAGGCGTCATCGCCTAAAACTAATAAAGAAAGGAGTTTTCCTGTTTGCCCTTCCGTGAAACTTAGTTAAAGCCTGATTCACAATCGTCGGAACTTTTTCATAATTCGTTCTAGATTTTTAGAAAAGATCGATTGTATCGCAATGGTGGTGGTGTTTTAATTGTCATATCTGCGACAGTCCCGTCCTATTCAGTTGCATTTCCTACTCTTCCCGACGTTGGATTTATTACCATTCTGGCGAAAATTGCCAATAAACAATTATACGTAACTTGCTCCTATATTCCCCCAAATTCGGATATCTCCATATATAAGAAACAGGCCGCCCTCATTTGTGAAGTGGCCAAGCAGTCTAAACCTACCGATATAGTCATAGCGTTGGGCGACTTCAATTTGCCTCAAGTCACTTGTGTTACAGTGATAATTCTGGCTGTTTGATTCCTACTTCAACATCTGATAGAGCTGTTGTGTTCTTTAACGAATTATTTGATCATAATTTAGTTCAATACAACAGTACCTCCAATTGCAACGGTAGACTGCTTGATCTTTGCTTTGCGAATTTTCCTGGGATTAGTTTCGCTGTCTACCTTTAAGTTTCCCTGAGGATCCTTATCAGCCCGCAACGTAAATTACAAAAAGGCTGTACTTGAGTATGCCTCTGTTGTGCGGTCTCCTTCCTATAGGTACTATGTAGATTCAATTGAATCTGTTCAGAAGCAGTTCTTGCTGTTTGCCCTAAGGAATTTGGATTGGGACCCGATTACCTCTTCTCTCCCTATGAAAATAGGTTGCTGCTGTTATCCTTACCGTCACTTAAGAAACGTAGATTTATTCTTGGCGTTTCCTTCTCAATCAAAATAATAAACGGTACTATAGACTCCCCCGCATTATTTGGTGAGATTGGCTTTAATCTCCCCAACCGCTTCTCTGGGCACTTTATCTTTATTAAGCCTAATCAATATAAACACAATTGTGAGCTGTTTAGCCCGCTCAGAGTTGTTAGCAGGAATCTAAACGATGTCTATCACTTATTCTCTTTATCAGACTCTTTGAAGTCTATTAAAGCAACTTTCCTTAACACGCGCAATTTACCTATGTCGTACTTAAACTAACTTGCTTTTTTAAATTCTGTTTCTTTTTTAATTCGAAAACTAAATGGTGTTGTTAACGTTGTCGGCTGCCAAGCTTATGTACGTTTGCAATGGTTTAGGGGTCCATTTGCAACCTTGATCTGTTCTTGTTGTGTGTGTGCTTCTGTGCTAGCTGTGTACATGCTTTCTTTTTTCTTTCTTATTTATTTATACATGAATTATTATTGTAAGTTACTTTGTCTTTGTTATTTCTTTTTCACATCTTCCTATACATTGTGTACTAGCTTTTAAAATAATTAGTATAAGATTTACTATTAAGATTTACTTGAATTTGAGGTTTAATTTAGCTTAGTTGAATTTCATGTATAAGTAAATAAATAAATAAATAAATAAATAAATGGCTCTCTTATCATAAAGAGACTACAGTAACTTAAACCTTGCCTGAATATAACGCTTTGGCTCCTTTTGTAGTAATGATATTTACGGGGGAAAAAAATCTATATATATCGATATGTAAACCATATTTGCGGACAGATGGCAAGTTTTCTAATGAGATCCGTACGTATTTCATATCCTCTCGGCTTGTGGTTGTCTAGAGAATGGCAAAATTTAAACGTAACAATGTCAAATTTGAATTAGCGTGAGATTCTCAGTCGTTGCCCTTGCTACCCATTTCTCAAATGCTGCAAAAAGTCCGAAATCAATCTTCTCGTCCGCTAGAGTAGGAAAGAACCACGACTAACAAGTTAATATTCACGGCTTCTAATCTCAGTGTGATGAAGTGTACTTTGGTCGTAGCTGTAGTGAGTGATCAGTCCCATAGACTGATATCTCATCATAGACCCATTAGGCTGCGGTCGCCTCCCTGTACCTTTCCCTTTCTTTGCTTCTTCCTCTTTCTGACCGTCACTCTGTTACAAGAATAGGAGACATGCCCTGAGTGATTGGTCACTTAAAAAAAAAATTGAGTTCTGTAGCTAATGTTTGCAAATTGCTTCAATCCCCTTATAAGAAATTTTTTTTTTGGCTATGTACTCAAAATTTGAAAATTTTCTTTATTCCATGACGTACGGTCGTCCTACAAAACTATTGAATTGTGGGTTGTTGATCTGAAATTTTGCCCATGGAGCCGAGTTTCTCAGACAATTCGCCTCATTGCAATATCTAAACAACATTTAGATGAATCCGCATTATATGTCCACTTTTATCATGACTTTTTTGCTTGCAACCGGTTTTCAAAAGTCCTTGTATAGAAAATTTGTTTTATTTGTTGGAGATCTGTAGCGGTTTTTTGGTACTCATTTCAATAAAATACCGATCACACACACAGATTGAATTTTCGAATTAGTTGGATAACACTACTATTCTTGGTATATGTTTTCAATATACAATATACAATATACATTATATAATATATAATATTATCATATAAAAAAAATTATGGCGATTATATTTGAATGTACATAAAAGTGAGCAATAAATTTCAGCTAATTTTGATCCCTGGAGGAAATTGCATAATAATGCATGTTCGTGAATATTCATTCATTTTCTTTTTATAACTATACACTATCACTTATTTCATTTCGCAAATGAAGAGAGAATCTCTTCGTAAATACTTTTATTTTAACAGCACGTTAAGCAATTAGAACAATAAACGCATAAACAAATGTACACATGGCAATGTTAACAATGTTAAGTGGCAGAATACTAAATACATGTACATTTATACGTTCTGTACGTATTGTACGTTTTGTACGTTATGTACGTTTATACAAGTATGTGCAGCAATGTAAGAGAAATACTTAATAAAATCTGTTTTCATAATACTTAATGGCTTTACTTAGTTAACCCACATAGTACAGCAGGGAGCGAATAAAATGCGTATTGAAGGGAATGTGTGTAGAAAGCAAAAATTAGTACAACACGAGTGAAAAGAAAAAGCAAGCAATTAAGTTAAAAAAAAAACACTTATACATGCAATAATGCTGTTGATTGATCGTTTAATGAAAAAGTGAATGCAATAAAGGAAAAATTTTTCCTTTTATATAGAGAAAGCAAAAAGGTCCTTGTAGAGCATTTTTTTTTTTTTTTCAGTCTGAGTAATATACTGAGGATAAGTAATTGCGGGTGTTTGTTAGGCTGGCATACATATGCACAGACATAAGAGTTAATGATCTGATGATTTTTAAGGGTTATCTTTTATTGTATAAATTAATTTTACCTATTGACGTCAAGCATCATAAAAAATTCTCTAAACTGAACGGAGTAAGCTTCCAAATCCAACTATATCTTAATTCTAAATATTTAACAGATCTCTGTTAGAGCGATTACAGAACTCTGTTAAGAGCTATGCTAGATCTCTTCCTAGTTTAATTCGAATTTATCTTCATACCTTTACTTTTTCCTTTGTTTGGACCTTAAAAAATTTAAGCGAATTTGGTTTGCCTAAGTAACCAGCCACTTAACCAATTAGCTGTATGTGAGGAATATACAGGTCATGATCCATCCATCCGTTCTTCTAGGATTCTCTCACCAAATTTTATTATTACAATCTCATATTCATATTACACATGCTCTGTGTTCGACGAATATAGAAGTATATCGCTGTAGTGGTCAACAGACTTAACTGCCTAAAAATTTGGTTTTCTAAGCGAGCGTTGGCTCCGTTTTGCGTCTAAATTTGCTCCTTCAATTTCGCTTTTTGCTTATATTTAACTCATCGACTTTGGATTATTTGTAGTTTTGAAACGTACTGATTAGGCGATTTTCGAAACTGAAATCGCAGGGCTACTGCAGTGTGCAGACCTGGCAGATGAAAAGTAAATTGAATATTTTATTGAAACTCCCATTATTTAAATCTTTAATCGCATTTTTCTGAAAAATGCGTCTTTTCTAGTATTTCCTGAGCAATTCTGACGCGCTTGGCTTCAAATTGCCGCTATAGAGATTCATGAAGTCATTCTCTTACAAAGAACGAAAATTAACTTTTCAAAAATTTCTTGCAAAGGACTGTGGGTTATTACAAAGGCTTATATCAAAGGCTTATAAAGATGCAAGGACCTTGACATGATTGTAACAAACTCTCTCTCATTACACGTGTCCGAAGTTATTGACTGAATTGTATTGAATTATACGTTCGTTTTTCTTTTCGATATTCTTTCGCTTTTTGTTTTGTGGTAATGCCATGTACCAAGGGCGACTTAAGTGAATTTTCCAAGTCCTGCTAAGAGCATGTTTGCAAAGTTCCTAGTTATAATCTTTGCATTCCACTCGAATGTCGGTAATATCTCATGAGCCGATTTTGCAACATGAGGACCGGCGTCCTCATGTACGATTTTCTTTTAATAGACAGGAAAATTTTTTCGTCAGTTTCTATTGGCAGCGTTCCGGACTGACGGTCCACATGGTATCGCGAAATGATTTTAAGTGCAATGCACAATAGATTTTAAAGTCCATGTTGATTCTTCGGATTGCAATGAGTACATTTTCATCCCCCGCCTCAATGCAAGCACATTTTCGCTCGAATTACATGCGAAAAAGTAAAGCTCTCTAAAATGGCTTTTGTACAATTCCTAGAATTCGACCGATTCAAAAAAAGGACCTGTTTTTCACATTGCGCTTACATAATTTATACGATTGTCTAAAACTTGAAAATTGAAGCTTCAAATGAGGAACTCTCTCTGTAGTATTAGTTACGCTCTTTCTCTCTCTCTCTCTCTTGAAAATCGCTAGTAATTCATTCACACTTTCAAAGTGCTTGTGTTATATTTGTGTTTTGGCGAAACAATGATATCTTTTCGTCAACTGTGGGTTGACGAGACGACCTAGTTCGGCATCATTTCTACTCTGAACTTTAGCTTATCTCTAGAAAAGTTCGCTATCAGTTATCGGACCAGAGCCTACTATCGTTTGTAAGTTGCACATTTTTACCTTGTGTCGATATATTTTATGGTTGGTTATCTATGTTTATTTTTTTGCTACAATATTGATGCCTTTTGGAATACTTTTTTCAAATTCTAGACCTTTACCTGCTATTGATTGCTATAGGTTTCAAGGTCGTCCTTATAAGCATACAACAGTTTTTTTTGAAACTGATTTGAAAACTAAACGCAGCTCGACAATATTAGCGCCGTCTAGGCACTCCCTCATGCCTATATTCTAGTTGTTGCGTAATCAGTGCCTGCTGTCGTGTGGCAATGAAAACATTTATTATTTTTGCACTCGCTAAACGTGTATAATTAAATTTTATTATGTTAAGAAAATAATAATAGTTTTTGACATATGCATGTGTTCTCCCCTTAATTGTTGTTAATTTTATTAATATTTTATAATTCATTTTTTTATTTGCAGATTCCATTTCCGCATGTTTTCGTTAATGGCAGAGAAAATTTCCAAAACAGATTTTGAGATAAATAAATAATTATTAAATTGTAACTTTTTTATTATGTTGTGTAAAATGTTTTGTGCTTAGTTTATCAAGAAGCAAGAAATCGCGAGTTTTTCATTTTTTTTTTTTGTTGTTGTCTTTTGTTTGATAAAAAATAATGTACTTTTCGCTTAGTTACTGTCTGCTTTGATAAATGTTATGGATTATGAGACTTGCTACGTATGTTATTACCAGCATCAACTACTGCTTAAGTTAAAGCAAATACGTGCACGAATAGTTCAACAGTGTTTATGCAGGCACCAGTATTTTAGCAGACGAGGCAGTGTAACATTAAAAAATGGATAAAAAGTGTACGACTCGATCAATATATTGTTGTTGTAATTCATGGTTACAAACGCTCAACAAGCACCTGCTGCTACAATTAGTAAGTAAATATTTTCATTTAACTTCTACTCTCATGTGCAAACGCACAATCATAACACACTACAAAATATTCCTGAACAAACACGCCAACCAAAGGATATCTATCTCTTCGCTAATATCAAGGTATTTTTCAAGGTTATGGGTTTTTAGAGTTAATGGAGGTCATTTTCTTTCCTTTTTCTTTTTTCTTGTGCGTGTATGTTAAAGTTCATATAGCTGCGCGTAATGTTAGTGTATGTGGAGTATAAGTTGGCCTTTCTTTGTAAGCAATCTCTAGTTGTGTTATATTTCAATGGTTAAGTGAATGACTTGCAATCGCACTTTTGTTCTCGTTTTTCCCAATCTGTTTTTCATGGCAATCCCAAGATCCTCTTTATCATACTGCAGCGTTTGTTAAAACTTTCGTATTCTGCTCTCACTTCATATTTCCATTTCCATCTCCTAACTCTCTACTCTGCGTTCCGATTATTTTCTTACATCTTTCAAATTTTTCGATTCAACTCTGATTTCCAAAAAGTCCTAAAAGTCAAAAACTTATAAAATTAAATCTAACACAAATTTATGCGAATTATGTAAATAATTTGTTCCGAAGTGATCGGCTTACTGACCTTAGATGCTTCGAAGGTCTTGCTAACTTTCATAGAGTTTTTTTTTTTTTTGCTTCATGGTCATAGCTCTGACGGGATTTTAACAAATGAAGTGGAAGGATATAGCTGAACAGT
>CCAG010013396.1:0-38243 GCA_001077435.1 Glossina morsitans morsitans | reverse complement strand
TTTTTTTTTTTTTTTTTTTTTTTTTTTTTTTTTTTTTTTTTTTTTTTTTTGGTTAAAGATCGACTTTCATCATAAAAACTTACAAATTATATATTTTTGGCATATAAAGGGTTATATGGCTTGCGATCCAAAAAATCTATCTACACCGTCCAAATGCGGTAAAATTAGAAGTATTGAAAATTAGACCTTTTTACCATACAACAATTGAATTTCCGTAAGAACGCTCGTGTGACAAGGGCTTTAAAAAATGTCAATGTCTGATCCAAAGTTTTCACACTAATTTGGAGCGCCGAAGTGCTATTACTAAGCGATTTTTGTTGCAAAATTCTGAAAATTACATTAGGGAATGGTCGATCCGATCCACTTACAAAAGCATTTGTCCTTAGGCCAAAGCCCGTCTGTATACCAGATTTCATCAAAATATCTTGAAAATTACGATCTGTAGGATGCTCCCAAGTATACATTGACAGACATCACCCTTGAGAAAGTGATTCTGAACCGATCGATACAATAACAGATAGATGTTTCTTAAGTCCTTTTGATTTTTTCATCTGCCCACACAACTTAACATGCCCTATACGACAAGAGGCGTAGGGCAACGAAGTATTGAATAGGATTGGTTTTGAGAAAAAAAAGAAAGAAATATATATTTATATATATTTTTGACTTCTTTCAGGCAATTACTGCAATTCATTAATCAATTCATTCATTTCATCAATTCATTAATCAATTAGATTAAACTGCATTCAGGAATGGATCACATGTACTATTCCTTTTTGAAAACCTAACCTATGTTGTCTGGTTGCAATCCATTAACATAACGCTGTTGTCGAAGGTCGGTTTCGTTGGTTAATCGTGCTACAAACAGTAAAAGATTTCAGTCATATCAGAGTGTCGTATTATGTAATTTTTACAATGTTTAACTCAAATTTTTGTTGTTGTTGTTGTTTATATAGATACATGCGCAACAATTAAGAGCACATTGCGTTGCACATACTATTTGTGAAATAAAAGTTATACAAAGTATTTTTTTACATTATCTTACATTTATAGCAAATGCAAAAGTTGTTTTAGAAATTGTTAAAAATATCGCCTTTGCATAATCTTAATGCGCTTTCATTAAGTTTTCATGTACACTACCAAAGCATAAGGGTACCCTCATGTCGTAACAACGTTTGCAACACTCAGAAGAAAGCTTCAGAGGCCTTATAAAGTACGCATATTCTCGATCAGCGTTAAATTCTGAATCGATGTAAGCACGCCCACCTTTCCAACTATCTGTCGATTCGTATGCGTAGTACTTGCGGTAGACTTTCTCAAAAATGCAGATGTCGGCTTCAAATTTGGCAGGAGTATTGAAATTTCGTGCAGGCAAGTTGATGTGAAGTATTAACCGTGCCCACAACTAGGGTTTTTGCTTGTTCTTTATAAATTGCAATAAAGAGAATTGAGTTTTTTCGTCAATTTCCCCATTTTTTCGGTTAAAGGTGCTGAGTGCATAAGAGATTCAATTACACTCGCATATAATAATCTTAGTTTTTATACCCTGCACCGCCTGTGGTATAAAATATGAAACAGCCGGAAGGACTTGAGATGAACCCGCCTTTCAGAATCATTTTCTGAATCAATCTCAAGCGATCAGTATAATGAAAAGTGCTTGTCTGTCCGTCTGTCTATCTCTTTTTTGTGTTCAACCTACAGGCTGCAATTTTTGAGTTATTTTGATGAAATTTGATACACCGACTGTTCTGATCTAAGGACGAACACTATTGAAATTGTTTTGCATTGAACCGCTTCTTCAAAATTTTCGCATACTTTGAAAAGTCTGTATATGGGTAACTGTGGGATGGTGTACAACTAAAAAAAAGTAATTGCCTCCGTCTTAGTAGGTGATGATTAAAGTAAAAAATGTTCTACCTTTTTAAACCTACAAAGGAAATTCAAGATTTTACTTCGGTGAAAATATGTGATTCATCTTAGATTTTTTTCTTTAGAACGACTTTTCAGAATTAGGCTTTATAGGGGGACTAGTCGAAAAAGTGGCCCCATCCGAACCATTTCCAATAGCGTTCGTCCGTGGGTCAAAACAGGTTAGTGTTCCAAATTTCATCAAAAATCCTCAAAAATTGCGACCTGTAGCTTGAACGCAAATTTACATGGTCATACGTCAGAGGGACAGACAGGCTTAGATCAGTTCAGATTATGATTCCGAATCGATCGGGTCTACCTTAATCCCTTCTGCGTGTTACATACGACCGCATTAATTTAATACACCCTGTACCACAAGTGGTGTAGGATGTAATGAAGGATTACAGGAAATAACGAGAGAAATGCAGAGAATTTCAAACTGAATCACATGATAATTGTTAATCCTAATCGGACCAAAATGTTTTTGTAAGGTCTGCATCACAAGGTCATAGTTAAAATGGAATTGCGTGTCTTAGGCATGAAAGACCCAAACAAAGATCCAAAACATAAATCAGGGGAGACCTGAAGGAACATTTCAGAACTGTAATCGCCGTATCATATTTAAAAATTTCTTTGCTTCAGGCGAAAAACTGATGCAAAGTTCATGCAGAACATGCATCAAATCACATAAATTTTTTCTTATCTTTCGAAGGTTTTTTTTATATTTATATAACAAACTTTCATTCAGTTCTTTCTGTCCAAGATACAGGAATCCTTTCGGTTCGTGAGCGTGTGAGGCTCATGGCAGTAAGTTCGTTACAAAAACGAAAAGAATTAATTTTCGCCTCATGATTAATTGCAAATATACAAAAAAGAATTTTTTTTTTAAAGTTAACTATCAACTTAAGGTACAACAATGTTTTTGGATTTGGAATTTGAAATAATTGAAATTTCAAATGAACCGAATGGGCTCAACGTGACCCCGTTGGGGTTAAAGTAACAGAAGGCGGGTGCGACATATAACCAGGTATAGTCCACCTAGCGCTAGTAACTACAAGACAATATTCACTGATGACGATTTATCTAACGTCTCCATCTATGTGTTTGAGCGAAAGTAAACGGCTATCAACTGCATTCACTTATACGCAATTTAAAATGTGGAATAAGGAAAGAGAAGAAATGTAGCGGAGCGGCGCTTGTGTTGTAGTTCATGTATTATTCTTCTATCGTTATATCCTCCGTTCGGTAGAATTTCTCGTTAAAAACGAAAAGACAAGATTTAAAATGACAGAAAATATGATATTAAGCTTAAGCTCTTCTGTTACAGAAGCGAAATGGGAAGATAAGTTAACGTGACGTCGTCGCTGCAGTACTCGTACACACACGCTTGTCGATACAAAGAAAGCAATAGAAGAAAATTACATTCCGTTGTTTTGTTCTTCCGAATATGCATACTTATGCGTTACATAGATATATGTATATTCATGCAGCATGTAAGCCACAAACTATGACAGCAATAAATGTCAATATAAATAAAATTATCCTTATTTGCGCTACAACGAATCATTTTGTCAAAAATTTCTTGACTCAACCATTAAAGAACAGCAGATATACAAACACAGATATATGTATAAAAATATCTACCTGCATTCGTTCCAACGTACATACAGGAGAGTGGTAATAGGCACATGTACGCATTTGTGCCAATGGAAGGAGCCGACGCGAATGCATGAAAGCTAAGTAAATATTACAAATCTCAACACCGTTCACAACAAACTCAGCGCATACGCTCTTCGGCATGATATGCATAGCATATCATATCATATAGAGGTATCCAAAAACAAAGATACTTTTGTTCTTTTCTGAAGAATGAAAGGCGAGAGCTCTTTTAATATTATGCATAAGCCTGAAGCATTCTCTTTCTATTGCTTAACGAGTTTTTCTTTTGTTTTAACATAGTATTGATCTCTATTAAGATTCCTTCAGATGCATAAAGCTAATTGCCAAATTTATCATCATCCACATTCATGATGGAGTACAATGTGAACCTTAAGTATGCACCTGTGTATGTACATGTAAATGCAATGTATTCTCATAATAGTTATTAAAATCCAAATATTTGAACCTTAGCAGGCAGAAAAATGAGCAGAAAAAAATACATCAAAAAAACTTCATTTGTAATGCATATGTATATTTATATGTATATTATGCATATATATATATATATATGCATATATATATATATGCATATATATATTGAAGCTAATGAAACGTGTTGTTAAAATGCATTGCAAAAACTTTCTCATGCAACTTAATCTCTCTCATTTGCATTGTCAAGAACAAAAATCTCGTTTGCTGTGAGTTAAAAATACTTCGATTATCGCTTTTAACATTCAGGTAAGAGGAATGCTGTGTTCATTTAGAGTTGGGCGTATATTCATTCTGTCAAAGCGCTTGCATTACTTAGGAACAAACTTTAGAGACCCTCGATCTGGTCTTGATTCTTAAGTTGTAACAAATTTTGAGTCTATCTAAGTCTGCCTGTCTGTCCGTATGTCTGTCTCTTCAATGTCTGCGCTAAACATTCTGTATTGTGACGAAGATCGCTTCATTACGAGAGCTACGACTACGTTATTTACTCCTTCAGTAATTATTTTATCTTTAAATAAGGTGTAAAATCAGAGTGATTTGTTAGTTCTGCTCCTATTCCTACGGCAGCTAAGGCTTGCCGACAAAAATAGGGAATAAAAGCGGGCGATATTACGTTACAGGCAAAGTTAATGAGGATGGATTAAGTTTTAGAAAGAAGATAACCATTCTCCGTGCTGTTCGATCGATGTTATGGCACAGACACTTTCCTTAGACAAAACAACTGATTCATAGTGATGCACACACCGTTTAAGTGTAAATAAGGGTTAGCGAATGAATAAAATTTAACACAATATACGATAACCAAGTATTCGAAGTTTAATAATATTCAAAGTATATTTTTTAATGCAAATCAGGCCGTAGGTCCAGCAAAGTTTACAATTTGCCGCTTCTGAAGGCGTATGCTTTTCGAAGGCATTAAATTTTTGAACAAATATTCTTATTAAACAAAAACATATCAGCGAGTTAGCAACCACCAGTAAGAAGTAAACATACGAAAAAAAAATGTTCTGATCTTTACAATAAAAAAAAATTTTTTGTAAGAGAATATGAAACGAAATTTCGTGCTCATAAGTTACCACTAACACGTAAATTGACGGGATATCGTAAGTAATTCCAAATCTTTTGAAAAGGACGGATCGCAAATATAACTGGCTTATGAAAACGACGCTTTAGTTCTCAGGAATACCTTCGTTTGTCGTCTTAAGGTTTTCTTCCCTCCTTCTAGATCTGTGTCCTATCGGTTTGGAAACATTATGAAGTGCATTCGAATATTTTTCAAAATTGTTGGCACACAATTGGTACACGTCATCTTCGTCTCATCAGAAAAAAAAAAGATCTAAACATTTTTATGCATTGCTGCAGCATTTGAATAATAGGCAAAGAAGCCAAGTTTTTTTGCTTTCGAAAACGGAGGCTGTCTCAGATTGCACTGGACACGAGTGATTCCACCAATTTGGGCAATTTTCAATATCAATGTACCTGCAAGAACTTCCGATGCTTTTGCAAATTTGAAGCCGGAATAAGCATCAATTTACCACAAAGGCATGGTTACATGAATGCAAGTTTTCATACTGATCAAGAGTATGTACTGTGTGTGTCCAAAAAGTAAGACCAATTTTTCCTTTTATAAACAAATATATGAATAAATCTATTCGTTATTCCAAATTAATTTCGGCACATTCAAGGCAGTCCTTAAACTCAAATAATATTTCTTCTTAACAGTTTCACAGGACGGAAGAAATTCACAGTGCACAACGCAACGATAATCGAAGAAAAGTCCCAACTTCACCTTGATTTTTAAGCGACTTTGACGCAGTTTTTTCGATCTTGTATTACCTTTTGCGCATTATTCGCTCGATTTATCGCTTGCTTCCAGGTCATATGCGTAGATCATAGCTTCATCTCCCATTATAATACATTTCGTGATAGATGGGTAGTCAGAAATTATTTTCTCACACAAAAATCGTCCAAAACCAAGTACAAGTGAAATACTAACGACGTTTACGATACGAAATCTGACACCGTTTTTGCGACAATGCTACAAGTGTCTGATATTCGGTATATCCACGCAGTTTAACATGAACACTGACCATATGAAATGATATTGATATTGATATGAAATCTGAGACTGATATTTGTGACAGTGCTACCAGTTTCTGATATTCGTTGTATCCACGCAGTTTAACTTGAATATTGGTCATACTTTTTGGTCGAAGTAGTACACAGTAATCCCTCCTATAACACTCTCGCGTACTCTTATAACGCATTTTCATATAACGCGATTTCATGCCATTCGTATAACACGTGTTTTTTCTCATATAACGCAGGCATTTCCCAAGTACTATGAAATTTATAATGATTTGTACGGTTCATAATCACTTTCGCGTACGTTTGCATCTTGCGTCAATTGTGTTTTTATAAAATTAGCTTAAATTATTTTATTAAATTTGTGTTCCTCGTTTTTGAATTGTAAGAACTTTGATTAGATGTACAGTAAGATTGATTTTACATATATCTACTAAAGAGGATCTAAAGCTAAATGAGCCAACAATACGAACAATTAACCGAAATGAAAAATCATTTGTACATAACGCGTTATACGGGATCATAGGAGCGTTTACCTACGGCGCGAAACTAATCTATTGTGTTATGGGAGGGATTATTGTACTTTCTTGTATCTCTGAAACTTCCTTCTGCGTTCTGAGTCCATTCTTCGTTAGTGGTTATAAAAGATATATTAAATTGTATTATTCGGGAAAAATTCAGGCGAACAACAAAACGAAAGCATGGAACTGGCGGGTTTTTCCCGTTTTTCTCCACGTAAAATCCATGGAATCCGTTTATGCGCAATAAAGAAAAAGAAAATATATTATTAATCTACATAGCACTATTGGCAAGTCACTTGATCGCTTTAATGCGTTTCCAATCAATCTGCGCGCCAAGCTTTTTAATATTTTTGCTAAATTTGCAACCGTTATCCTAGTTTTTGTAACAGTAACAGTGTAACATAGGCGGCTAGACCGAGAATGGGTTAAAAGCAGCGAAAAACCCAATCAATTTATCATCCGAAGAGAGACTGCTATGTCAGTCAATACGTTTTCGACTTGTAAATGAAACGGTGCAGGACAATACTGATTAAAGTTACTCTTATTCTTCAATGAAATCTCCTTCAAGTCTAAAATGCTTTTCCAATTTTTTTTCCAATTTCTATTCCACATACGTATTAGTCTAAAAATATATTAATTGGCAGAGTAGTTTTGAGTAGAGCAAAGTCAAAGGCATTTAAGGGGGGCGATGAACTGTTAGCTTAATAGGCAACAGAGTGCAAGTGCACGTACTGTTCATTTGCATAGAGCTGAAAAACAAGGTTTTTTGGAATACGTTGTTTATGGATTGTGTGAAGTTATTTTAATTATGTACTGAAAAGTAGAAAACAAACAGTGAACTAATCCAACAATAAGGAGTCGGGTAACTTATGGCTATTTTGAAAATTTCCATAGTTTTTCTTCAGAAAGTTTGCTAAAATGTTCTCTTGAAATTTTTAAATTTATTACGTAAAGCATCAAATGTCAGATAGTGCATGTAAGCAATAAGTAGTTATTGTGCTTAAGTTTAAAGCTAAAGGATTTAAAATTTATTTATTGATTTTCTCTTATAGACATTTGTGTACACAATAATAATTTATTACTTTCCTTTATATAAATATAGACGTTAAAAAAACAAAAAATAATTTTAAAATATGAGATATAAAAGTATCCAAGATAGTCAGTCTAGTCTCTCTTTGATTTGTTTACTTAAATATAGAAAAAAAAAAAACTATTTGGAAAAAAGTTCAGTAAGAAAAATGAATACGAGATTAAAATGTCAACGTCTGCATTACGCCGTCCTTCAGTCCCTCTTCAACACTTGTGGTGTTTGGGGGAGATTGTGTTGCCCAAGTCATTCAATATTATTTACCTTTATCCCAAACAACTTCAAGCGATAGAGTATTAATAAAATTGTATCGAAAGCATAACGTATTTACAAGATGTTTTTGTTCTACTTTTTTCATTCCATCTTCTTTCGTTCCTTTCTTTTTTTACTGCGCTTGAAAAATGCACGCTAACCCGCTATAGTGTTGGTTTCCTACTCCTTTGGAAAATAAATCATTTTTGCAATCGTTTTCAGATACCAGACAAATAACAAATGAAATTCCTTTTTGATTAATTTTTTTTTTTTTAGAAAACTATAAAAAGAATTATTATTGTTTTCGTATTTTGATATCCAGAACGCTAGAAGTGGGTAGAATATTAATGCATCACTTTCTTTATGTTTACTTGTAAGACGCATGAAATTCTGCGACCTTTATCTTCCCATCGACAACACCTACACCAGAACATCCTGCAGTGCCTACTTTTTAAAGTTATTATGATGGCATCAAACAACGTATTATGTCTTGATGCAAGTCTGAAAATGTACTTAATACGTTAGAATCACCGATAATTAAGAGAATGCGCCACCAGACAAACCGGATAGCCTGACGGGATGATCCTGATTCGAGCGTATAAGTTTGATTTCGAATTTCGGGGCCGCGCATTGGGAACGCCAATCTAAATGAAGGGGTTTTCCGATTTTTAAACGTGGTTCTTAGCATTACTCGAGGCTGTTCGCTTTGAGCCGTGCTAGTGTTAACATCATTCGATAGCAGCACCTGATGAGGTTGTGGCATAAACGCCTTTTTTTCTTAAGTACTGGCGTTCGAAACGTTATGAAAGAGAGAGAATGGAAAATCTCCCAATAATCGATAACTAAGCGATAGGAAGTGGTACACTTGTTAAGGTCCAAAAAATCCATACAGCATATGTGCCGCAACAAATATTATGGAATACAGCGAGCGTTAGTGTTAATTGAATAAACATATAGTTAATTCTCTAATTTTATAAATTAATTATGATAAAGACATTTCTTAATCTAAATCTGATAATGGACGACGCTGACAAAACGGAAAATATTGAGAAGATGAATACATTCTCTTCATTGATATGTGAACTGAAGCAAAGACCGATTCACATTTCGTTGGAGAAGAAAATGTTTACAAACACCTTGTGAAAGTAGAGTGAACAATGTTCGCATAAACTTAGTGAGAATTAATGAAATCTAATAGAAAAATTGTTACCTTTGTGCATGTCATTATACATCTAACATTTATCCTAAGGCAAACATGATTTTTATTTTGCATCATTTGTGATACAATCTACGCAGCGTTTGTGTGGATGTATGAAACAACCAGAAGGATTTAAGATAAATCCATTTCTTATTACATCGATCGATTAAAAATTGGGCTCTGAAACAATTTACACCTGTCTGTCCCTGTCTGTCCGTCCGATGCCGTTTCACGTATTTTTATGTCCAATCTATATATCATAATTGACGATATATTCTAATGAGAAGTAGTACACTAATATTTTTACCCCAAGGACGAATTCTGCTCAAAATGAATTGATTCGGTCATTTTTTAGGACCACTCTCCATGTAAAGGTCGCGTTTAAAAAGGATCTTTTTATGAAAAAATTTGCAATTTTTAGAATTTCTCGATTGCATTTGGCAAACTCAACTGATGTGAAAATTTTGGATCGTATGTTGCCCCTCCCATTTCTCCACAAAGAGCAAGCCTTTGTACGGCAATAAGATCTAATCATTAATGTTTCATATTTGAAATTGTCCCATGATAGCGATTTGATCATACCAAATTTTTAGAAGACAAAAATCTAGAAGATGCGGGTGTATTTTCGGTATTTATATATTTTGATATGAAAAAGTGAATTAGTGAGTATTGAATGAAGCGTTGTAGAGTATTTAATAGTGGCTTTGCCCGACTATTATTAAGTAATAATCTACTTGTTTCTTGCTATTAAATAATAATAAATCATTTCGAGGAGATTTAAAAAATATATACACAAGCAGGCTTTGAAAGTGGCAAAGGTATATTAAGTTAGCAAGGACGTTTGCACTACCCATAAGCATTCCCGACTGCCGCCCACTTTTGTTCATTGTGAAAACCTACGCAACGCCCAGAAGGAAGCATCAGAGACTCCACAAAGTATATATATTCTTGATCAGCATCAAATTCTAAATCGATTTAAGCATGTTCGGCTGTCCGTCTGTCCATCTGACCGTCTTAACATCTGTGAAATGTGTATTGTAAACTTGTTTGTTTTGGTTTGCACGTTCTTACGTGCAGGTTGGTATTGAAAATGGGCCACATCGGTCGAAGGCCACGCTTACGGTACCACGGAAAACGAGAACACCTTCGTTTTACAAAAAGAATAAAAAATTGGTTTTTTTGCTCATTACTCATAAACTATTAGCGATAAATGTCCAAAAATTTGAACGCATATTCTATGGACGATGCCATCTGTACAGGAAGCGTATCAAAATTTAATTGTTTTTCCAGTACCCTTATAAGTGCAGAAAGAAGGCTCAAAAATCTTATAAAGTACATAAATTCTAAGCCAGCTTCGAATTTGGAAAGGAAATAAACATGTCCGTCTGTGCGTCTGTCCATCTGTCTGTTAGCGCAATTGTGTAGTGTTTGTGACAAACATTCTCCCGTTATGAAGGTCTCGTCTACAGATTTGCAAAAGAGTTTGAAGGTGACTTAAGGATTTTCCAAGGACACGCCTATCACGCCTACCACGCCTGTGCGACGTGATTTTTATTTTGCAAATAGAAAAAATCAGCCGAGCCCACTCTATATTATAGAGAATGTAAATTTAGTTCTTTTACTATTTTTATGTTTTTTAGTTTAACGATGATGGGCATAAAAGATTCGGCCACGACCGAATATAATTTCCTTACATTTTAATTTTAATTTAAATTGAAATTTCAACGAAAAACGTTGCATCCACGCTAGTAGGAAAAGAACAACAAATGAACGTGTGCTTATCATTGTGTTTTGTTGAAAAGATTTCACAACGTTTTCATTGCCGGAAAATAATGAAGAGAAATTTTATGTTCAAATTTTTTGATGTGTGGTGTTCGAAAGTTTAATTTCATTTACGTTACATTTCAATCTTCTTCTTTAATTGGTGTTGAAAGCATTTTGCATAGCCTGCGATATCTTCTATAAAATGTATGGTTCTACGATGTACGGTACGGTTTCATTTTCTACAGCATTTAATGTGTTTTATTAAAATAATCGCGTGCAGCTTACGCAATTAATGTCACACCTGCTTAGCTTCTTCCTAGAAGTCGCGTTTAATTTTCGTATACCAATTGGAACATCACAAGGAAAACTTTAGAGATCCTTCAACATCTATATACATGTATATGCGTATATATATATAATGTATATATATATGCGTATATATATATAATGTATATATATATGCGTATATATATATAAGTGTATAGAAGAGCAGTACTAGAGTAAGGAGATAAAAGACATAATGGAAGGTCAGGCCGTCGTTGATGCCCTAAACCACTTGTATTACGGGGTATATTAAGTTCGTACGGACGTATGTAACACTCAGAAAAGCTGAAGAAAGAACCATCTTTTATTACATCGATCGATTCAGGGTTGTTTTCCGAATCGATCTGCAACATTACATCAAAAGTATGCTTTTGCGTTAAAAAAAATATAAGTTTCGGTATATTATTGCGAAAATGCATGAGTGAGTGGTATAGGTGAAGCGTTGCTGAACGCGTAATGACCGGCCGTGCTCGAGTATAACCTGTTCCGACTTGTTTTGTTTTCCAAAATATTTCCCTCGATAACTTTAGTAAGAAAAATGCATACGTTATAGACAGCTGTCAACTTTCTACTCGTTACAGCGAGTTCCTAATCCACCGCTATCGAGCCTACTCCATATATCAACGACTGTAAACCGATCTCTAAACAGTATAATTTTTAAATCATGTTTTTCGATGACAACAACAAATGTTTATGGTCAATTTCACTACAATTTTCATTATCCGTCCTGGGTTATTTCTCCGTGTTTTTATTTCCCATTTTTTCTGTTAACTTTGCGTAATTCAGTACATTGAGCCAATGAAAGTAGTGCCCAAAATTTGAAGCTTTTAATTTTTTTCCTTCTGAATATTTCCACTTGTTTGGGGCTTATCGAGTATGCAAGACCTTGTTTTCCTCTGATGGAACTATTTTGCTCTTACTATAATAATAAGTGAACAAAATAAAAGTAATATCAGATAATTAAAGATACTACCTTCAGTTTAGAGAGAAATCTTGAAAATAGAATATATATATATATATATATATATGTATATATACATATATATATATTATTTATATGTATTTGTTGCTTAAATCCTATTTGCAAAACAGACATTTCTATATCAAAGTTGAACGGTATATATACATATATATATGTTATTTATATGTATTTGTTGCTTAAATCCTATTTGCAAAACAGACATTTCTATATCAAAGTTGAACGGTGTAGATCCAATATACATAACATTGTAGATGAAGTTCCCCAAGGAAGGTTCTAAGGCCAATACCTTTATGCAATTTTCACTTCACCAACTGCGACGTACGCTGACGACACAGCAGTCCTATTTTCATGTAGTGATCCCATGAATATTTCCCACAACGACTACTACGTTTAAGTTGAATGATAAAATTGTCGTTCATTACTTTTGAATGGCATTAACATCGCTATCCACAACTGTGTATAGTATCTTGGCTTACATATTGACTGAAGCTTAAGATGGAAAAATCACATTATAACTAAGCATCAGCAACTTGACTTAAAAACCAAATGAGTCTACTAATTCGTCCAGTAGTCCAACTTAATCTAAGAAATAAATCCATTTGATACAAGAGTATACTGCAACACAATTGGCCTTATGACATACAGTAGTCGGGAAAGGTCGGGAACTCTTATATTGAAATACTACAAAAATATCGTTCTAAATTCCTCCAACTTATTGGTAATGCCCCACTGGTTTGTTAGCGACAAAGCTAAAAAAAAATCTATTTCTAAAAAAAAGCATTTCCTCTCGTCGGACTGAGCAATCACGTAAAACCCTCAGCCGTATATCTTCTGGATGTATTTAATGAAACAAGCAGATGAAAAAGTCATCGTACACTGAATCAATATGTAATTGAAAAAAAAAAAAAAAAATATATATATATATATATATATATATAAAAAGGGACCTTGTTTACAATTTTGCTTGGCTAGATTTCAATAATTGTTTGGCGTCCTAAGTTCCATTTCAGTTTCAAGATAGAACAAGTAAAAAAAATATACCCGATCGTGATCGAATCTTTTACATCCATCACCGTAATCGTAAAAAACATAAAAAAAATAAAAGAACTAAATTTTCATGCTCTATAATATTGAGTGAGCGCGGCTGATTTTTTTATTTTCAAACACGCCTCTTTTGAAAAGTTTGAGTCACTTCGAAATTCTTGTGCCAGTTTTTAGGGGTTATGTGCATTTTTGCGAACGGGAGAATGTTTACCACAAATGCTACTACGTAGTTGCGCAAACAGACAGATGGACAGATGCATAGACGGTTTTGAAGCTCGTTGTGAAGGTATTGAAAGAAAAATTAATTTTTGTTTACTATATTGGGTATATTGGGTAGGCGTGGTGACCTTTTTCCATTCTCGTACAGGTGCTCCAGCATCGCCCATAGAATATGTGTTCCTTCAGTTGTGGGTATGAAAAGACCTATGAAAAGATCTGTACATATTTTTTGCGAAATAAATCGGCTTGGGATGGCGTAGAAAGAAAGAATTGATTATCACGTAAGAGAATTTGTGATACATTTGGCGCTTTTTATTAATTTCGTTATCTTATTAAACGTCTTCTTGTAGTTAATGAAAAATACTCCGTGGAGGATTTAGTTCAGATGATTAAATTCAAACAGAATAAACCAATTATGTGACAGGTCACTTACGCGGTGTTTGTGTAAATTTTGCCGCTTCATTAAATTTTTTTTATTATTCTGGTATTCTTGTAAACAATGAGAAAGCTACAGATTGCCCGGCTCTAGTTTTCTTATTTGTTCATTATCAATATCTTACTTCATTGACTGCAGGATTAACTCATTCTCTGTTTACACAAAAGTTTATGATTATTATGACAGGTGAAAAAGCTATGTACGTACATATTTAATTACGAAAAATATTATGCTAAACTATTCAAGGTTTAGATGGGTGGTGTGAAATATAGCCAATGATGTGTGAATTTTTGCCGAATTTCCCTGCCAAGACAATAACATTTTGTTTCTGAGAAAACAGCTTTCGCTTGGAAACATTTAACAGTATTGGTTATTATTATTATTATAAGTTTAGACTAATGAAATAAATTGTTAGACTAAAACGAAAGACAGTGAGCACTGGCAACACAGGCTATCGGCTCTAATTTATAAAAGTACATTAGATATTGAGCCTAGCAGTTCTAATGAAGTAATATATTGTATTAATATTCCGTTCTTTGGATGATTGCTGAATGTCCATAAGGTTAGTCACTCCAAGTGCAATACTTCTAGCCAAGGAAAACTTAAGGCAGTCAAAGAGAATGTGCTTTATAGTGAGAATTTGTCCACAATTGCAGATTGGGGGGCAGACTTCTTTAAGATCCATTGGTGAGTTGCAATTGTATGGCCAAGGCGAATTCTCGAAAATGTTTGGTTTCTCAACATTTGTTGAACATAAAAATGGAATTAATTGAGGCTTAGTAGAAGAGTAGTGCAGATGATGGTATTGTAGATTTCTGTCTGTAATTTTCTCTTTAACTTTTCTTCCAATATATCTTCGAAGATCCAGTTATTCGATGACATCATCCATAATTCGAGGTGCAGAAGCAGCATACTTCGGCGCTCGAACAGTCTTCAGATTCCTGAAGACGTAATTTGGAGTATCTTCTTTCTTGTGCGTAGACAGCGAAATGTCACAAGAGTAGTTTTTCAAACTCGACTTGGAGAAACAACTTTCAAGTTCTAAGATAAATATACCGTTTTTCAGGAACATCGCGCATCTGTCAATAGCATTTGAAAGAGAAATTGGAGTCCTTTTATTTTCGATGAAAGCACTGGAGAAGTTGCTGTCAGCAGAGTATTCGCATCACACTTTTCCAAAATAGTTAAAAATCTCATCTGCGTCAGTTAAAGTTCCGTTGGGAGTGCAGACGGCAGAAATTTCGCTCAAATTTGAAGTCCCATTGAGTTTATTGATTTTGTTCCAGACAACTTTCATTGATGTATTTCTGTGAATTCTTCAATTTTGGTTAGAAAAAAAATTTTCAGTAAAAAACATAACTTTTGAAGATAACATATCGTGCTTGAAAGACTTTTTATAGAATTCGGAAATTTTCATTTACATTGGAAAGGGTTTCTTAAGGGAGTGGACGACCGTAGCAGCGACAAAAAAAAAGTTATTTTGACAATTCTTTTTTAAGTGGAAGGAAGAATAACAATATTTGAGGATATTGTTAAATATACCCTTTTAGTGTTGGATAAAAAATATTTCTAAAAATATTAAAAAATGCCAACACCGCAGCCATTCTCTGGAGACCTATTTAGCTCAATGGCTATGCGGTAAGCAACATCACTAATCCAAATTTGTATATGAGTGAAAAAATTCAATTTGTGACCAAAACACTCGTCATTTCTTTACTAACAAAAAATGTTTTAAGTTAAGTTGTCGAAGAAGTCCTACATGTTCCATTAGAGAATGTTGTTTCGAGTATACCGTAAAAAATTCGAATCAGAAAGATGCACATTGTTTGAGTTGTGCTCTTTGCCGATTTGAAGAAGTGTGTTTCAAGACAAACGCGTTTAAAGCTTTGACTTATATTAGACACATGATTCTTTTTTCACAATGAACTTGTGTTTGTTTTTTTCTATTAATCTGCGATTTCAAGGCCATAAAACTGCCACTCCTCGTCCTCTTTCTTCAACGATTTTAGGGTCTAAGGTAACTGTTTTGTCGCGTCTGCCAAAGAGGGAATCGCAAGTTTTACACCTAATATGCACGGCAAGGAAGTGTGCAGTTTAAATGGCTCTCAGCTTCGTATCCACCCAAGGATTGTCTACGTGGACCTACACTAAAGTATTTTTGTTTGGAAACTGTTTTAAATGAACATAAATATCGCGTGAAGAGGTCTGTTCGTGAAAAAAATTCATGCGGGTAATGAGTTTTTTCCCACATATTGTAGAAGATAAAGTCTACATCTACTAAGGAAACACAATAACGGAATAAATATAGTGGTCTAAAAAATTGAAAAATGAAAAATATACTTTTTACAAAAATATGCCTGCACTTAAAACGAGGTTCGTAAGCGCCAATTGATACCAGGAAAGGATAAATAGGTGAAGAGGAAGTTCTAAACAAAAAAATAAATAAATAAATTCGTATTTAATTTGCAAATTCTTTAATGTTGTTATGCAAAACAAATCTGTTCGCAGGCAGTCGAGTGTGAAATGTTAGTTCGTTAAGGCAAAAGTCATGAAATTAAGTGGGTTATCGCATTACTAGCGCACTTTGTATTATCTGCTACGTTCTCGAACGAAAGGAAGTAAGTGTATTAAATTTATAAACTCATTTGTAAATCCAGACAACGTTGGCTTTAGAAAATGTATTGATCTACATTTAGGTTGATGTAGCAAAGTCTATGAAACATAAAATCAATAATTAATTCTCCAGAACATTTCTCATTTCTCTTCTTTTTTTTAAATAACAAGTATAAAATTTAATTGTGGATTGACGTCTTTACTGCTCTAAATGTCTAAATATTAATCTTGAGATCAACAGACCTTGATACACTATATATATTTTTTGTCATGATTTTTTTAAATAAAACAAAAAAAGGATATTTTATTTTATAAAAATTAATAAACGTCTTTTTAAAAATGAATAAATTTTATAATAATTTAATAAAAAAATTATTTAAAAAAATAATTGTTTACGAAAATTATTTACAAAATTTAAAAGACAATTAAAAATAATAAAAATTGCAAAAATTTTTTAAATTAAAAAAGAATTTGTTAAAAAAATTTATTGAAAACATTTTTGTTTTTGTTCTTTCAACTGTTACCGTGCTTTAAATAATCAAGTTCGTTCCACTTTTTGCGACACAACCGCAAACGCATAAAATGCGTTACAGTGATCACGACCGGAGACTTCACTAATTAATTCAATCCGTAGTAGCAAAGGGAAGGAAGATAATCAATGCTAATATTTCGTTCAAGCGAACAGTTTCAGTTCACAATCCCAACCACTAGAGTGTAACCGGACCTCCCGGCCTAGGAAATTTCATTGTAGCGTTCGTGCAGCCCAGAACTTCTAAGGGTATCCCAGACCTTTTACCGGTTAATCTCATTACTGCTAGACGCAATTTGTCTATTTAAGGAGCTATTGTCCTATAAAGGACAAGCCAAATAGGTACAGGTCCATTTTCATTAACACATTCAAACACTCACAACTTTTACTGTACTTTGATAAAATTTAAAACATAATGACGTCATTTGTTTTCAATACTCCCAATTAGTAACCAAGAATTTTTTTCCAAATAATTTTAATATGTTCATATATCGTAGAAATGCATCATCGTTTTACTACCTACGACTAGGAAGCATGCACGCAACATAAAAAGTTTGCTTTCACGAAGGGTGCCAAAGATAGATTTATGTTTTTTTTTCTATTCATGATGTTTTTTGGCATGAAATTTTTTGTATAGCAAATAAAATGAAGAAAGAGAGAGAGAGAGAGAAGGCATTTTTAATTTGAGGAGAATTTCTTTCACAAAAGCTTGAACTGCTTTGACATGATAAAGTAATTTTATGAAACCGAAGAACAAAGTATGTTTTGATTTATTGAAGCGTATTAATCCAATTTAAATTGTACAAGAATATATAAATGAGACGAGATTTACTAGAATGAAAGTAAAAAATATTATAATTCTATGCAAGGTTTTTCAGGTGTAGCCAGTTATTTAAAACTCAATTTTGTAAGCTAATCTTATAATGAAGTTTTCTCTTTGTCCTTTCTCCGCAAGCATAGACATGGCTTTGCTCCGTGTGCGTTACTGAATACATTCGATCATCGTCCGCGTTGCATCTAAAACTCAGGCTGAAGGATGCCTCTTTTTTTCTGAAATTTCCTTCTAACTTTCCAGGTCACTTATCTAGGCTACGCTAACTAATGTTATGAGTTTGTCCTGAGTTTGTACACCAGTCCTTTAAGTAACGATTATAAGTTGTAAAGATTGAAAATTTCTTAGTTGTGGGAAATTTTTTTTGTCTTATCGTCGTGTTCCATGGTTAGCTCGTCGGGCTATCCGGTCGCCCAAAATTGCTTATCCTCCATGACATATAAACCATAAAGTTTATTATATTCATTCGCTCTTATTAAGTAAGGGAAGTCTAAAGTAAGCTTTAAATGCACAAATGCTAATGGCCCATGCGGTCGTGATGAGCCTTGGACCTCTAACGCTCCTTAGCTTTCTAAAGCTTTCTAAACAATAATAGGGTGCTCACCTGAACTTAACCTTCTCCCTATCTACACCGTTCGTCTTCCAGTTTAACGTCTCAGTTGCTCAATTTAGCCTAACGATCCTCATTCCGACACTGCCCTAAACGCCTCCTCACGTCTACTCTTCTTCTAGAATATTTTTGGACCACCGAATAACAATCACAGTCATAACCAGCTGATATGTTTCCGATCTATTTATATTCCGTACAATCTGCTAATTTATTAAATATGTATATATGTACATTAACAAAGAGTGAGAAACATATAGATATGTAAAGAGAAAAAACAAATTGATATAAGCAAAAGGAAAAAGTAATATATGTGTGTATAAGAAAATATTAGATAAGGTGTATGTATGAGTATGAGATAATATGAGATAATGCAGATACCAGAGAGCAATAACATTTTTCAACTGCTGATTAAGATTGAATGGTATCGGTATCTTATAACCATCTCAGTTTCGATTCCTAAATTGATCATTTCAGAAAACGACGTTTTACATGGTTTGAACTCTCTAAAGTATAGTTATGCGTCTGCGTCTGGTGGCATTCCATCATGTATACTCAAATCATGGTCTGACAATAAATGCGATATTATTTCAAAGATTTTCAATCAGCATTTTCCCTTTGTGTTGGAAGAATAGTTTCCTTATTCCGCTTCACGACTGTGGAAACAGATGTCACATTGAGAGCTATACAGGCATTGCCAAGTTGAGTGTCTTACCTAAATTGTTTGAGAGCATTTACCTTCTGCTATCAAGTGTTATATTTCTCCATTCCAGCATCTGTTACGAATCTCTTAGAGTCTTCAAGGTTTTTTCCAATGGCTCTCGCAAGAATGTCGTATGTGCTGATTTCACTAAAACGTTCGACTTAGTTAACCATAACTTATTGATCTCCAAATTCCAGACGTCGGGCTTCCCTTTTCATTTAGTGAAATGGATAAGCTATTATCTGTATAACTGTATTGTTCAGCCATATCTTACTTTACGCTAACGATGTTAAACTGTTTTCTCCCTTCTCCTTGGAATCGAAATCGTATTAGCATCAAATTGACTTAAATAACTTGGTTACATGCTGTTAGTTAAAGTTTATGAAATTAAGTCTTTCAAAAATGGCAAGAAGCTTTCCTTCTCAAGGAGGAAGTCATTCAGTAATGAGTATTTTATTGATTCGCACCAGTTGGAAAATGTAGATTCGTTCATTGACTCAGTGGTTCTATTCGATCAAAGATTACGTTTCAATTTGTACATTGAGCTTTCTTTAAGTAAAGCTAGGTCCACGCTTGGTTTCATTAGGAAATGCTCCAAAGAGCTGAAAGATCCTTACATTACAGAAACGCTACACATGTGCATTGTTAGGCCAATACTTGAGTAAGCCTCTGTTATGTGGTATCCTTCATATAGGTGTGATGTACATTCAATCGAATCAGTGCAGCAAAGCAATTCTTGCTGTTTGCCCTTAGGAATTTGGATTGGGATCCGCTTGTCACTCTTCCTCCTCATGAAAATAGGTTACTTCTTTGCTTGTTATCCTTACGATCACTTCAAAAACGTAGATTTATTCTAGTTGTTTCCTTCTTAATTAATGATATTATCGACTCGCCCACATTCCGTGGTGAGATAAGCTTTAATGTCCGTAATCGCTTCTCTAGGTACTTTGTTTTCATTAAGCGTCGTCAATGTGAATATAATTATGGGCTGTTTAATCTGTTCAGAGTTGTTTCGAGAAATCTAAACTATGCCGACCACTTAATCTCAATATCGGACTCCTTTAAATCTATCAAAACAAATATGGTTAATACACGCGATTTGCCTAAGACGTATTTAAATTAACTTTCAATCTTTACATCTCACGATAATTCGAAAATTAACACCAAGCCCCCAAGTCGCCAAGCTTTCACATATTTGCAATGGCTTAGGGATTCACTTGCAACTTGGATAGGTACTGGTTGTGGGTGTGCGTCTGTGCTATTTGTGTACATGCTTTTTTTTCTTTTTTTCTTTCTTGTTTATTTATACAAAGATTATTATTTTATTTTTTTTTGTTCATTTCTCCTTATACACTTTGTACTAGTTAGTTTTCAATTTTAATTAGATTTTCTTCTAAGAGTCAATTGAATTCAGCTGTTAGGTTATTTTGACTAAGATTCATGTGTAAGTAAGTAAATAAACAAAAAATAAGTAATATGACGACATGTGAGTAATGAGAAGTATATATACAAGTTTCGCGGGGAGCTATCTAAGAGGTGCTTAGATAGGCCTCGACGTAAGCCCCTAAACGAGAATTTGGCCCACACCCATTTTCTATTGCGGGACCTCAGGGTAGCGAGGCCCTCTTCAATGGGGATTGCCTCTCTCCCTGAGGGATCCTCAATCAACTTAATTGATTGCCAATGGTTGTAGAGAACCCGTCTAATTAAGGCTCATGCTACGTGCAGATGACATACAGAGATATACTATACATACAAAGGGGTAAGATAATATTACATTGAAACCAATAATAAAAAATAGTATATATATGTAGAAACGAAACTGAACCTAAGCGTGGAACTAAAACGACCCTAGGACTTTGGTCCTTACTGGAGCCACAATTGTGCTTCCATCGCTTAAGTTGAAGGTAAAAGTAAATTTAACAAAATTTATATCCCTATAATAAGGATACCGATGGTTGTAATAATAGTAATCGCAAATGCCATAAAAGTTGTTTGTGTCCCCATCTAGGCAACGGCTGTGCGCTCACACAAGTAAAGAGAAAAAGCGGGACAAGTTTTCCTTAAAAATGACAAACATATCGAAGAGACTAGGGCCAACAACTATTGCCAAAAGAAATGCTGTGGGATAATCTCATTATCATATAAACGCGAGTATCTTGGGAAGAAAATTTCTATTTATTCCTTTTGTACAATTCGACGACAGGGATTTAAAAATAGTAGGAAAGTTCAAATCTTACTTTCCATGAGAGTATTTTTCGGGAAGGCATCCAGAAAATAGAGCTATGTGATCTAAAATTAGGACAATAAGTTTGTAGGTGGTAAAGTTCCAATCAACAAAGCTTGTTCAAATATATATATATTTTCCATAAGTATAATAAGCTGACAATAGAAACCAATCTTAAAAAAATAGAATTAGTTGACATGCTCTTGGTTTTAACAATGTAAGCATATACACCATATGACTCGAAAGTTCACTAGGAATATGTTATTGTTAATGATAACTCTTAATTAGATCAGGTATAACTCATCCCCTTTTGCGATATAGACTCAGTATACTTTGAAGGATCGCTTTAGAATACGAAAAATGGTTCCTTCATAAGAATACAATATTGTTTATCCGCGTAATAGCTTAAGATGTAAAACTTTCATTTATATACATGTATATCCATCATTGAAGGATGGGGGATATATACATGTTGTCAAAACGCTTGCAATGTCCACAAGGAAACTTCGTAGACCACACAACGTATGTACATTCTTAATCAGCATGTAATTCTAAGTCTACTTAAGCGTGTCCGTCTGTCCGTCAACATCATGTTTATTGTAGATATTCCCCTAGCCCCAAAAATGAAACTTTCGACTTGGAATTTAGCAGAAATATTGGAAGTACTTTCATGTCGTTTGGTACTGAAAATGAGTTATATCAGTCGAAGGATACGCCTACAGCTCTACATGAACTGGGGAAACCTCCGTTTTTCAAAAGGAACGAATAAATTATAGCAGATGTACAAGAATTTGAACGTGCATTGCATGTGTGCTGCTGTAGTAACTCCACAAAAATGAGAAAAAGTGACCACGCCTACCGAATTTTATAGCGTATCATAATTTCATTATAAAACCTTTACACACAGAAACAAGCTTCAAACACGATAAAAGTCCCGTTAATCTGTCCATCTGTCCTTCTGCGCACCACTATAGTATCTGTGGTAAACATTCTGCCGTTCGCAAAAATGACGAATATCGTCCACAACCTTGCAAAAGAATTTGAATGGGACCCAAACATTCCAAAGAGCACGTCTAGAACACGCTTACATGTCTTTATAGCAAAAACTAAATGCGCAATTGCTTTCCGTGCTTTTTGCTTATTACTCATAAAGTAAAATGCATACACCATTTAAAAATTTTCACTTTTTTCTGAAAATAGAAACAAATCATACCCGTCCATCTTATAAAAGATTCGGTCGCGATCGAGTTTTCTCACTGGTTTTTCATTTTTTTAGTACGGAAATCCGTCTTACGTTAATGCTTCCACTTTAATCGTGACTCTTCAACATCACGACCAAAAGTACAATTTTCTCCCCTTTTTCTCAAGAGCAAACAGCAGCAACGCTCTGCGTCTACAGTTGCCATTAAGTCTTAATCATTTCAAGTTAATCGCTCAATCTTTAACAATATGTCAAATTACTTTTCTTTCAGGACCAATTTCCCTTATGAAAGATTAAAAACTAACCTTTGTTGTTATATACTTGTCGTAAGAAGATTTATGCGTTGGGAACTTCAAAAAGTGTCGTAACAGTCCACTAAGAGTCTAATCTTTCATGTTGGTTTAGTATGCGTATGCTCTACACCACTTGTAGTACGAGATGTATTAAGTTAATACAAACGTACGTAACAGCCTAATGACCTCAATCGATTCTGAATTTTCCGAAGGTCTGTTCATCTGATATTTATATCAAATTATTATCGAATTTGGGTAGCATAGGCCTATTTTTTCAATCCCAACCCATATAAGGTATCTAATGGAAAATAAGCCTTTATATACCAAAAATGTCCAATTTGAAATAAATTTTAATGAAAATTGGTCCATGGTGCATTAGCCACACGAAATTTGGATCACATAAGTCGCTTTTTTAGACCGCACCATTTATAGTGGAACTTGTGAAAGCAAGCCTTTTTATGACAGCAAAGTCTGCTTCGTGGTTTGTTATAGCGGAAGCAAGTAGAAAACAATAAAAACTTTGACAAGCAAATTAGTTTTGCCGAATGTGTACCACGTTAGGGCTTTTATAAAAATTATATATTTACATAAAGATAATGGATAATTTGTGGTGTATTATCACCAAAACCCGTGAACAACTAACAGTACTAGGCGAGGTGATGTAGGGTACCTAATGACGGTCTTGCCCAATTATAATGTTCTTACTTGTTTTCATGAACGTTTTTCGAGAAATGTTAAACAGGGAAAATTATGTTACTTTAAGAAGTCTTTTCTAAGACACAGCGTTAAAAATGGTCCGGTTTAATCCAGATTGAATCCCTTATGCCGAGACAAGTGGAATTACGAACATATGCCAGATAATCGTTGAACAAATTCAATATAACCATGTGCAGCGTTTTTAATGAAAGTGAATTTATTTTAATCATTTTTTTAGAGAAAATAAAAATAGAATTTTCGAGTTGCTAGCTTAGATGTATAAGAACGTCCTGCTGAATAAAAAATATGCAAAATTCAACATGACATAAAAAGGTTCCCATGATATGACAAATACTTACACTATATGATGTATTAAATATTTGCGCTCACTTCGTATAGTCGTTCGCATGCTTATATCCAACTCGTTTTCAAATCTAAGATAAGTTTAACAGCATAAATCCATCTTTCGTGTGGTCTTGAAGAAAGTTTAGCAACATAGAGATAGCAGAGAGGCTACAAATAGTCGGTACTCTTGGCCAACAGTTTATTTCGCCACTGATTGACAATTATTTTTAGCTTTTCGGTGTTAGGTTACCGCAATATAGATGTTGTTCCTTAAAAAAAAATCCACACTGTCCGTAGAAAGTGCCGACTCTCCAACGAGGCTCGTTAAACTTTCACTTCATTTCGTTTATTCGATATATGAAAACAATTTCATCCAATTGCGTTTAATCGTATTTTCAATTTCATCGTGAAAATGTGTACGTCTCGATAACATTTGGAAACTAACCAAATTCTTTATAGGAATAATCAATGAATGATTTTTGCTCACTTAGCCCCGGCATTAATTGTTTAACGTATTAAGAAAGCAATGAATTCATATATTTCTTCCCCTCTTTTTTGCTTACAAACCTCCCTTCCCATAATCGCCATTAAGCAGACGGGGCAGGAGATATTCACATTTCTTAAAGGCAGGTTAAGGCAGTCAAATTAAAGAAAAACATAAACATTCACCAGGTTTTTTTTATCTTTAAACATATTAAGTAATGCACTAATTAATTAGACGGACTTCACTTTTCAGTCGAATGCAAAAGTTTGCAAATTAATAACTTCAACCATACCTTACAAGCACAAGTTTACTAATCTTGAAATTAAAAGCAATAATTCAAAGGGACAAAGAATGCTAACTTTGACAAATGAATATTAAATTGAAATCTAAATTTTAAAATCAAAGGCGATAAAATAAAAGAAAAAATTCCTTTCATACGTTTGCAAATAAATTTTTATTCAAAAAAACAAGTAAGAATATTGTAGAAGGGCAAGGACAACCGATGAGTTAAGTTACCTTACAAAACTTCACCTAATACAATCAATCATCCATTGGTTTTCTTCTGAAAGCCTTCATATTGGAGAATGCTCAAAGCATCATGTCAACGATTTTATTATTTTTTACTTGTTTCCATCATGAAGAGCTACAAATTAAACTTTGTCACCATGTAAGAGCTCGCTTTTCATGTGAACTCGCACATGTGGTAACATCTAAAAAATAGATCTATGTGATCCAAATTTCGTACGGTTAACTTTTATGCTAAACTGGGACCTTTGAATTAGACATACTGATATTAGATACATTGAAATTCTTTCTTGGGAAGTTGCCAGCGGTTTCTAGGGAAGATTTCCAAAAGAAATGAAATTCTTTGATTATTCTTAACTTTATAAGTTAAAAATTGCATAAATTAATAATTAAAGGCAACAGAAACTATGTTTAAATTATCATTTTTTTCATAGCACTCCCAAGCAATTTGATATGTTGTCCTTGTTAGGTTCAATATGCTAACCTGTATTTAACCTGTCGAGCAAAATAACATGACTTTTTACTTTACCTCCACACATATAAATCATTAGAAAATTTCACAAGCATTTCATATAATGCATGTCCGCCTTAAATAAAACTTAAAAATTTCACTTCTCTTGTTTTCCTTTTTTTCTTTTATTCTCGCTTTGAAAGATTTTAATTATAATTATGTGTACATGGCTGACGTAAATGTCAATAAAGCATAAGTTGTCACCAAAAAAAAAAAAAAAACGAAAAAAAAGAAATACAATTGCGAAAAAACATATGATAATATTCCCGTCGTACAGTGCTGACAGGTGTGTAAACGCTTTGATGTGTATATATATTAATTAAAGCGTCAGTGTAATTTCAATTCTAATTAATAATAATAATCTTACTACACACAAAATGGAATAATTTTTTAGATGCATTTGTAGGAACAAGTGTCATTAAATGATTCCAAAAAGTTTTAAGATAATAGAAGTGTTGTAGATCCTTTAAGCACTTAAGAGGAACTGCCGCTGCACAAATTTTTGGAAAATAACAACTTTTTTTACCATCTTAAAGATGTTTTGAACCTTCTAGAATATGAGGAAAAAAATTGTTTATCTTAAAGAAGTTTTTACCGTGAAATTTTCAGCTTTTCTCGAAACGAAAGTGAACCCTTGCTATTTCCCCATCTATGTATGCGTCTGAGATTGAGTTAGTCTGTCTTTGCATCAAAGATTATACTATGGTGCCGTATAGAGATTTTCTTTTTCATTACAATATTTGTATAGAAAGAAAAATAGACCAATATAGGCCACACTTACTATAGCAAATTAAGTATTAAATCACTATTCCCAGTTGAGTTCTATGCTAAACATCTCCAAAATTGGACTTAGTGGCCCTATAAATACTTTTTTTTGTAAGAACGTTTATATGGTAGAAGTTTCAAAAGGTAGTTCCATCGTGCCCAACTTTCCCATGTTCAATTAAAGTGGAAAAATACTATTTTTCCCACTTTTTTGTTGGGAAATATAAAAATGAAAACATTTTTCATATAACAATTTTTTAAAAAGGGCGCACTAAAGTTGCAATAAAATTCGCCCAAAAACATGGCAATGCATCATATTTGATCAAACTATCTCAAAAACGACGAATTGTCAGTTAGTTGGCAACAACTATACGGACAAGTTTTGATTTTAAATCCATCGGTATAATGAAAAATGGATCCACCACTAGTCGTTCTTGATGTTACATACACCAGCATCCATTGTTACGTGCATTCGTAGGGGCCACGTCATATAGACATATATAAAGGCTGCCTTCGATTCATTTGGCAGGCTGACTTTTTTTCAAGGGAATTGTTCGTAGTGCCTGTGCCGATACAAGCTACCAGTTACGTTTGCCTTATGTAGATGCAAAGTAATATGTTAATAATTTGCACATAGTTCTAAATCAGTTTCAGTTAACTATAAGTTGTCTCTCTTTTACTCACGTACAAACATATGCATGCATGTTGGAGCAATAATTACAGCATCATTATTATTCATTTGTTTTGCAGTCACCACACAGTTGGCTCGCTTAGCGAACAAAATTTTATCGTTCATTACACTTGCAATTAAAATCAATCAAAAATTCATGCAATCTTTAAATTCGTCTTTTATGCTCGTTTCCGATTTTGCAAGTGTAATTTTTAATTCGTTTCGTTTCTAATAGAAAAATAAAATGGTGCAAAAAAGTTTCCATTATACATAAACGCGTATATCCTCAAAAACGAGAAGTAAACGTCAACGTGACGTCAAAGTTATACCTTAACAATAATGTTACAGTTTAGATTGTCAACATGTGCATACGATGCACGATTTAACAGGCGAACGTTGGATTTAAATTGGATTGTTTACGGGGCTCGTTACATAATGCGCTACTTTTGGATGTGATGTGATATGATATGCGGTGCATGATATTTGAGTTTGTGTATTAAAGATATAATGCGTAAAGACGACATACTCATGCGCACATGTCGGGTACATTGCATAGAGTGATTAGCAAAATAAGTAAATACTACATGAAGGGGACCTCAAAAGCCAATATAAGCAAATCAAATATTTTGATATGTAGAAGCAGCCATCGAAGATATACGAAAATAGAAAAATAATGGTTGAACCACATTGAAATAGACTCAGTTGAAGACTATAAGTTCCTTAGGCTGTCCATCTCTCACAATATGAGTTTTGCTAAACACCTCGCAGAACTCAGATACGCTAAACTTACCATTAATTGCAGTTGGAAAAAAGAAATGACTAGCTCGAATAGTCCTCACAGTGCAAAAGGCAGAGTTTTTCAGACAAACACGCGTTGCGAATATTGGGTTATTGGGTCGCTATAAAGAATTGGAAAACTGTAAAGTCTGCCACTACAATTTTGTATCCAATTATGATTACATACAAAGTATACGAAATATCAAAATATTCTCACCAGATTGCTAAAATATTAGCGAGCAACTTTCGTGTAGAGACCAGTCCGTGTATAGAATGTGATATAGCCAAGGCCTCGTTCAACAATACACACATGCGGCGCAATCAGGTGCAAACATTAAGGGAGAAAATATATGTGGTAGAAAGGAGAAAATACGCCCAGGAAGAGCGAGGAGGGCTTACAAGAGCAGTATATAAAACGTTAAAGTATGATCGCAATGATAAAAGTTATCTCAACGATTGCGAACAAGCAAATGTAAGACAAGCAAAAATAGAAGTATGCGGCTTGGTTGCATTCTGCCCGATAATGGATGAACTACGATTGGCCGATTTGGGACAATATGTCTTTGATGAAACTATTTTAAATGATCAGGGCTGCAAATTACTTGCTACTTCTACTGCAAAGGCAACGATATATAGAAATATGAAAGCTAATAAATACGCTTGCCCTACATAACAGATGCGGTTGCGAAGGATTTTTTTCCAATTCTTTACACGAAAGCGATTTTTCTTGCTTCAGTATGCCTGGTGACACAAACCATATGCAATTTATAAAACATTTATTTCAATAAAACTATCACTGCAATATCCGCATAAACTTAACACATCGTGTATTTAAAGAATATATATATAGAGAATATAACAACAAAAATATATTACTTCAAATATGATTAAATATTCATTCATTTTCATGCCCGCCTAACTTTCTTGTGTTCAATCCACAGACCGCAATTTTGACATATTTTAGTGAAGTTTGGTGTACTGATGTGTTTTGGCCCTGAAAATGGATCAAATCGCATCACTTTTCTCATATAACGACTTTTTTGGAAAATCATTTATTAATATCTGTGGAGAAGTCTATTTAACGGTTCAGCTTCATGTACTACAGGGTGCACTTCTTGTTTTTTGCTTCAAATTACTGAGATTCCTGGGCTACTGAAACCCAAGAAATAAACCTGGTTCGTCTAAATTTGATACATTTAAGTTTCATATGAAACTGCTCTTACCACCAACGAATTTTCATTGTAAAATGTCACAAACTAAAATTTTGTTGTCACATCAAGACTTAGTTTTCATAAGAATCTTTATACGAGATGGGGTCCAAAAAAGATACCTAACCACAACGAATTCCGTGCGGGTAATACCTAATTGTGAAATATTGAAAATGAGCCCTTGTTATGACACAATGACTTAGTTTTCGTAGGAACGGTTAAATGCAACGGGTTCACAATCTAAACTAACTAATCTAAACTAAAGCTAACAAATTGGCTCATCTGTGCCAGACATGCTTACATCGGTCAGAAAATGATCCTGCATCGGTTGGTATAATAAAAGCGCTTTTACATTCGCACAAAATTAATATACTCTGTGCCAAAGTTGATGTAGAGCATAAGAGCAAACATCAAAAAGATAATTTATGCAATCCGTACCCTGAAGCTCATTAGATTGCCCGATGATGCACTCAGGGCAGATGCCTTACAAAGTAAAGAAGAATTTATGTAAAACATAATATTTATTGATATTAATTAAAAAAGCGCTTGCATAAGTGCATTATATCTAAGGGAGATGACTTTGAAGGGGATCGAATAGATATTATGGAATAATTGAATATTTTTCGGAAAAAACAAAAAGTGTCCTTTTTTTGAGCATAGTGGTGTATGTGTACACTTATCAAGCTATCTCAGCAATTTTAATGCAAAAATCCTACCAATCGGACAATTTTCGCGCCTGCAATTATGCAATTAATTAGCAGTTAAACGCCCTTAAATTCATTGAATCGATATCTCTTATTAATCAGGCGCATACTTATATGATACGATTTAATGTCTGCGTATTTTTAAATGTGAAAGGCAGAGCAAGGAAGAAAGCTGGTCTCCGTATTTTGGCACTCCATATAAAAATTGTGTTTCATTTTCGTATTTTATTTATTTTATTATTTATTATTGTTGCGTTTCATTTTCACTAGCAATGGCAATGACGGCCATAGTTGGCTTAAACAAACTGCCCATAAGTAAATAAATGCATGCATGCCTTCATATAGTCAAAAAAGGACAGCCTTCATATTACGTTATGATATTTACATGGCACATTGCGGTTATCACAATATACGGAATTGCAAAAAGCTAATATATATCTCCCTTGGATGTACGTACTTTATATGAGATACAATGTTTAATTTAGGCACGTTTTTCAACATACGCTGAGAAGTAGCTTTCATTAGGGCAGCAAATCAGATTTTTTTATATGCATTTTTTTTCATGAACATATCATTAGGTTCATGTTTGTCTAATGAAGCTTTTAATAATATTTATAATTCATTTTTAAATTAATTTAAAATTGGAATATTAAAATATTTGTTCATGACGTTTTTTGTTCAAAAATAAGCAAGGACCTTACAAATACCAACGGTGACTCTTTATTACCATTTAAGTGAATACTTTGCGTGGGATGGGGCTAAATTGCCTACTGTGTGCAAATTTTGCAAAATTAATCCTCTTGCCAAAGAGCTTATTGCTGTTCACCTACTTTCACCAAGAAACACTAAAAACTATACTTTGTTACCATACACGTGCCTAGTGCAACAGGTTTTAGGAATATCCTTTAAAGATGGAAGGGGAGGAGGAGGACGAGGGTCCGAAAAATAGATCTGCGTAGTCCAGATATTTCTCTGTTCAGTTACTATTCCGAACCACTTTTTATCAATAATTATTAAAATATTTTTTCTCGTACAATTATCTATTTTCTCATGCAGAAGCTTAATTTTCCTCACAACCTTTATAGGGACATGGCACTTGATTGAAATTTGGCACAGCTGACGTTTAGAAATATTAAAAGTTTACATTTCATGGGAACGGTTTTATAAGAGAGGATTCGAAAGACGTCCCGATCTCTCGTCCCTGTCCCTCGTCCCTCGGTGAGATATTTTGAAACATGCTACCACTAGGATGAAGCCAAGTATATGTGGAGAGATATCAGACGGACGGACGGACAGAAGAACTACAATCGGTTGAAAAATTAATTCTGAATCGACAAATATGATAACAAATAGTAAAAAATGGTTGGTCTATCTTAGGTGCTTCTGGGTGTTCAATACATACGAGTACATTTAATACACCTTCTACCAGAACTGATGTAGGGTACAATGATTCTACGTAAATGACCGCCTTTGCATTTTTGTAAAAATTTTCTCCTGGTTGCAGCAAACTTTTAGCCACTATAAATCTGCGCTTATTTCACCTTTAGCTCGAATAATGTTGGCTTTACCGTCATTGAGTGCTTGTGGTTTATTAAAGCAAGTTAATGACAACACAACACCAGAGAGATAAGTCCGTTGGCATTATACCGCATGATGGTGATACACATTTATTGAACTTTTCTCCCAAAAAATCGTTTATATAACGAAACGTATGGCATGTGAGACCATTTTCTTGAAACCACATATCGTCTAAGACACCGGCAAAAATCAGTGATCACGTTTTCGCAGCGTGTTCTATTGACGGTGACTGCAATTCTGTCTTCACTTTAAATGAAATTGAGTCCAATTACATCTCCAGACCATAAACAACACCAAACTGTTAACTTTCGTCCGCATGAATCTTTTTTTCATGAAAATCATCCGGACATTTTCTTTTGCAAAAGCGAAAATTTTGCTTGGGTACGATGCCATTTAATCAGAAATTACCTTTATCGATAAAGATGATGTTTCCATGACATAAGTGATCTATTTCCAGTTGCTCGAAAGTTTGATCTGCAAAATTTCCTTGCAGAACATATTGATTTAATTTTAAGTCGTGGGTCAATAGAATTTTATTAGGCTTAAACCGAATGCCTTTGTCGAAAAGATTGCACGCGGTGCCATAAGAATGTATTGGTTTTTAAAACCGTCTAATTTATTTTTCTCGTATCTTATTCACGGTTTGTTTTCCAGCATCCTGTACCCGTCTTGGACGTTTTGGATTCTTAATATCATCATGCACCCTACCTGAATTTTTCAATTACATTACCAGTGTTAAGCCATACAGGTCGAGTATGTGGACAACAAATTTTCCATAATGCATGAAGGTTAGCCATTATTTTTGCAATAAATTTTAAAAATTCCTTTACGTTCAAATGCGCAACTTTTCATGCTGATTTGCCAAACAATGCTCAACACAAACATCGTTTTCACCATCCATTTCATCAATATTCAATTTTGAAGGCATTTTTTCTGCATCTAACAATAAGTTTAATTGGTTTGGGCATTTCCTCTGTGAACGTAGTGGAATTGTGGTTAGAATTTTCTTCATCTTCAATTAAAAAGTGGTCCAGGGCACCCAACTAGGTCGCGATAGGGCGTTTTATCTGCGAGAATATCTTTCACTACAAATTCCATCAATCTCGTTAGCCTGACTTGGCTCCATTTGTCGTCTCGCCTCAACTCAAACGCAAGAAACCGCTCTGAGAACGTTACGTTGACTGGACTGTGGAAACAAAAGTTTTATGGGCCGCAAAATTCGACTTTAACAACGTGTTTCGAAGAATGCAAAGAGTGCTTGCGTAAGTGATTTCTTTCAAAAAGGATTTGCTTTAACAGAGACAACATAAATTTGGAGAAATAATAAGCAGTTTGTTTATTTCATTTAATTTCATTTACTGTTTTGAAAGAAAATTCAAGAATCGACTTATAATCATCCGAATCGTAATATGATAGTTAATGTTTTTTAGAAATAATGGCGGATGGTTGATAACGTTAAATATATAAATTAATCTCGGCTCAAGGATGCTGCGTAAGGTTGCTAGTTTTCGATAGATGTAGCTGTAGACTAACTTTTACGTTATTGGGCCGATCGTAGCCAAATTTACTTTATTTTACACTTTATTAACAATTTAGTAATTAAAATGAAACAACTTGGATTTTTGTTCGTTAGCTAACTCGTTGAACTTCGTTTCAAACAGATTAAAAAACGACTAAAGACACTAAAGTGCAGGACGACGAACCATTACACACCCTTCGACAACTTACCGTTACCCATATATCGACTTTTTTAAATAACGGGTTGGATTAAAAGTGGTCGAAAAAGTAATCCGATCTGATTTTCACTAATGTTCGTTCTTGAGCGAAAACACATCAGTGTACTAAATTTCACCAAAATATCTCAAAAGTTTTGGCCTATAGGCTAAAAACACAAGACAGACGAACGGACAGACAAGCTTAGATCGATTCCGAAAATATTTGTGAAATGATTGTGAGTATGATAAAAGGTTTGCCTATTTCAAGCCCGTTCTGAATGTTGCGTACATCCGACATAGGGTACAATAAATAAACAAATATTTAATGTATGTTTTGAATGTTAAGAGTGAAAATTACGACACAATGTCAAATCTTATTGATGTTTCTTTGTTTTCCAACGGCATATGTGCAGCTCGTATTCATATTTATACCCATCATCGAAGAATAAGGAATATGCAGTCATTTCGTCAAAATGTTTGCAACGCCCAGAAGGACGCTTCTGAGACCACGCAAGGCATGTATATTCTTAATCAACATCAAATTCTGAATCGATCGAAGCATATCTGTGTAATGTCTGTTGCAACCATTCTCCTGATTTCAAAAATGATGTCTTCCGGACACAATTTTCTTACTTGTTCTGCATACAAAGTTTTATGCTATTATTATGCGAGAAAAATGCGAACAAAGAAGAAAGTGCACAACAACAGAAATCAATGATATTAAGAATCGCTCATTTGCATGGATATGAAGGCGAAAATCACAGTCAGCAATGATCGGCAAAATCTAGAAAATCTCGGGCAAATGCAGCTTATGAGAGCAGAAATTTGATTCACGTCAACGTCGTTGAGATCGAATGAAAAACTTCTTTTAAGGAATTCATTAATTTTTAATCGAATGGGATTGCGATGCATTAGTGAATTTGATAACAAATCACATAATTCTATTATTATTGCTGAAATGAACGCTCAATGTGAATATTGCCAATAAAAGAGGCGCAAAGAGATTGTATTTCGCAGGCGGCAAACTAAATTCAGTGACCGCAATAATGAAAATAAGGGGCAAAGAGAAAGTCGGACAAATATTTCTGAATTAAGTTCGGGCCAATCAACACAGCATTTTCTAAAAAACAAAGTCTCTGCTTTCTTTTTCTGAACATAACCAACTGATCAACACAAGTGCACAACCTTGCTTGTTGCTTTGGCAGATAAACAAAACAATGCCTTAAAATCGATGACTTACGAAAATCTCATTTGTTTTCTTCTTCTTTATTTACTTTTGATTTGACCATGAAATGGAAACTTTTCAGCACTAGCATGAGATATTTTTATTTGCATAGCATCGGATTTTAAATATTTGTTAAATAATAGGAAAAAATTAATTGTTATAATTTATTCGATATTTATTTCTCTCACAATTGAAAAAAAAAATTTCAACAGGAAACTAAAAAAGAATTTATATGTTAAACATTTCGCTTAAATTCTCACCCAACGATTTTGTGTTTCTAACACATTGCGAAACTCGCTAAACATTATTATATTATATCTGAAACATAGTGTAATAAATATGTTCGCAAGTACTGTGCATGCAATAATTGAAGGTACGCTTGCAAAACCGTTTCGTGTGCGACACATAAAAATAATCTTATAAAATACGATTAACTTCAGCATTTAGTGCTGCATCGTAGTGCAGTGGAGCACTTTTCGACATTTCCCTTGAACGTCGTGATAAAGAGTTCTTGTCTCATGTTATCACCTCTTCTGATCATGCAGGCTATATTTGCCTTAAGTTTTTCTATTAAATCAAACCACCTCTATTTGCGGAAAGGTGAACGAAATTCTCAGAACCTCACAAGGAACCTATGCATATAATCATCTTAAACAATTTAGTTAATTCTTCAGTGTAGTAGAGAGTGCATGAAAGGAATGTCAACAGAAAGGATAAATAATGCTAAATGAAGAAAAGTATGAAAATTACATTCAGTAACGACCATTTCTTTTATACCCATCACCGTGGTCTAAAACAATAAAGCGAAAGAATTATATTGTCATACTCTATAATATACATAGGCGTGTGGGACGTATAGTGGTAATCTTTGACCGGTTTGGATCATTTTCAAATTTTTTTTGCAAATTTGTAGGCGATATCTTCCTTTTCGCTAACGGGAAAATTTTTACCACAGATACTACATAGACGGAGATAGGGATAGATGTACAGACGTACAGACGGACATGCTTAGGTGCTTTCCAAATTTGAAACTGGCCAAGAATTTATATACTTTATAGGGGTTTTGAAGCTAGTTTGAAGGTCGCTATAAATGCATTGAAAAAAATTAAATTTTGATACACTATAATATTAGCTAGACATGGTCAATTTTTCCCATTCGTTACGTTTTTGTAGGTCCATCTGCGGTAATTTATGATTTCTTTATTCCTTCTGAAAAACAGAGGTTTTCTCTCTTTATACAGTACTGTAGGCGTATGCGTCGACCGATTTGGACCATTTGCAACTTGCTTGAAGTCGGTAGTTCCAATTTTGCTGCCAACGGAAATTACACGGACGGGTAAACGAACAATCGTATAGATGGGCAGACGGACATGCGGAGATGCTTAAATCTATACAGAATTTGATGCTGATTAAGAATACATGAACTTTGGGAGATCTTTGGAGCTTCCTTCTAGGCGTTGCAAACAACGTTTTGACAAAGTGAACATACCACCGTCTTTCGGTGATGGGTATAAAGAAAAAATAGAAATCACGAATAAAATGGGAAATTAATGGATACTCAAAAATGTTTACATACATTGCTATATGAAAGTTTATTTAAAACTGATTTATAACATGGAAAAATATTTGTATGCTAAGTAAAAATTGCAACAATTTTCATCAGTTAACAGCGGAATTTATTTTTAAAATCCCTCCAACGGTATGCTGTGTAATCAAAATTTCAGAACACATGTATATACGTCGAGTGCAATAGCAAGGTTACAGGAAAGCAAATTAAAGCAAATAACATTTCTTTTTATTACAATAAAAATTAACAATTCATGGATGGAAATTTCATAAAAATTAGAAGAAAAGTAAAAATGCTATAATCGGGCAAAGCCTACCATTAGCTACCCTGCACCGACTCGCATAATACAGTCACTCTCTCTTTTTTTATATAATACACCGAAAATTGTACATTATTCTTACGTAAAGGCATTCTCTTCCTGAAAGCCCTCGTATCGTAGGGTATATAAATCCAATTCGTCCAAACGTGGTCCAAGTTTAGCAAACATAATTTACTTGTCAAAAATTTTATTTTTTGCCACTTGCGCTTCCGTCCTCATAACAAACTACAAATTAGACTTTGACGCCGTAGAACGGCGACTACATATGATGCAGCCTAAAAAATAGACTTGTGTGGTCCAAATTCTCTATGGTTAATTTAGTAAGGATTGGTTTTTTCATGAAATGTTAGAAGTTGGATTTTTACGGCATGTAACGGATCAATTTTTATTAGAACCCTTATATGGGTTGGGATCCAAAAAATACATCCACATGGTTCCAATTCGATAAAGCTATCTCTATGTCATATTATTATTATGAGCGAGCTTTCATCACGAAGTACTGACAATTAGGCCTTTTTACCATATAAAAATTCATTTTCCATGGAAACAGTCACATGGCAATAGGTTAAAAAAATTGCCCCGTCTGATATAAAGTTTTCACACTCCACGAAAATGTCGAAATACTATTGCTAAGTAATTTTTTGGGATTGGTCCGTTTGGAACTATTTTCAATTGCTTTTTTCTTGGGCTAAAGGAGATCAGCGTATATATCCAAAATTACAACCTATGGTTTGAAAATAAGCTGGACGGACGGAGGGACAAACTTAAAATGATTCAGCAGATAATTTCGCATCGACACCCTTCTAGGTGTTACATACATCCGCACAAACCTGATGGACACTTGTAGTTGTTTTAGGGTATGATTTGATACATTGTGTAGGGTACAATCGTTTGCAAGCACTAATAGACGTATTGTTTTTATTTTGTGTTATTACAAGTTTATGCAACTTTACTATTCAATAGTGTTTATACTGCTAGCTATAAAAAAATAGCGTTTTTATTTTATCTAAAGGGGTGGCGTCACTTTCAAAACTAATGAATTATTGTAATCGTTACTTAAAGGGATAATAATTCGGTTGTATCAGTCTATTTTATACCAATATATGTACTTTGTCAGAATATATGAATACTTTGTCAGAAGGGACTATCAGAGATCCCACAAAGTTTATATATTGTTGATCAGTATCAAATTCGGAATCGATTTATGCTTGTATATTCATCTGTCCGTCTGAGTAATGTCTGTTGCAAAGATTCTCCGTGAAGGTATCGATTTCAAATTTGGAAGACATATTAGAAGTCGTCGCACGCACATTGATATTGAAAATAACCAAAATCGGTCGAAGGACACGCCTATAGTGCCACATAAACTGAGAATACCTCTGCTTGTCACAACGCATAAAATGTTGGGTTTTCCCCATAACCAACGACAGATAAATTTAGAAAAATGTGAACGTGTCTTCTTAGGGTGAGTAAACATTGAGCACGCCTACCCAATGCTATAGTGTGTCATAATCTCATTTTTTTCCGACCCGTCAGCCCATAAACTCCAGTAGATACACAATATAAGTTTTCACAAACTTATTCCACAAAAATAGGTTAACGGTTACAGGTGTAAGAAAATCGAATATAATTTTCTTAATAATAAAAACAAAATAATATTGAATTTTTATAGTCCAGCTTGTATTTGACCAATTCACAGTTTCTCCGTAGACATTCTTCTTTCTTTTCAAACCGAGCTTTATTTTGAAGTTGGGTCCGTTTCATTTCATTTAATAAAATTTTATTATGCTTTCGTCAATACCGTATTGCTTTATAGTAAGTAATCTTGTGCGAAATACAAGCAATTGGTTTTCCATCTTGCCGCTTCTACCACACCAAAATCAGAGTGGAATGGTGCGAATGAATGTCCTGACAACAAGAATTTGTGATCAATAATATTGAGTTCATTGTCACTAAACTAAACACTTCTGATCCACATTATGCTCAGTCGACCTAAGCTATAATTTGCTTTTGGGTTAACACATTCTGAAATTGCTTCAAACAGCCGATGTGATCCTCTGGATAAAATTGTTATTATTCATTTCAATGCAAGATGAACTTGGACAGTACAAGCAAATATGATTTTTTTTTGAAAAAATTTTTCACAGATAAAAAAACGATACTAAGTTCTCTCTGCAG
>CCAG010013394.1:0-17185 GCA_001077435.1 Glossina morsitans morsitans | reverse complement strand
TAGTGTTTTTAAATTATGAAAAATTTTTATCAGGATTTTACATGCGTTAGAGCAATTGTAAGGAAGTTCTAATCTGCGTTAAACAGGGACATGCCAGAGCAAATTTACGTATAATGATTATGCTCTCACCATCCAGCAGCCAAGAGTTTATGGTAGATAATCTTATTCGTCACAAGACCATCGAAGGGACATGTTCAATTGTGAGGACGAAAGAAAAGCATTTTTCTAGTTTGACTATATAGGAGTAAAGTCTTCTTCAATGCCAGACGAAACTGCTTATTATACACCAATGCGTTTTCTATATAGAGAATTTCCGACCGCCATTAAGGTCTGAAAAAGAGATTTGTATAAGGGCTTTGAAGTGTGCTACAAGCCTGGAACAAGGTATGCAGGTTTATTGTGATCGGCTTTCTACAAACTACAATGGTGGTAGAAAGCCGGTACTTATTGAAATTGAACACAAACACTACACGTTTGATTAAAAGCTGATTTTGTAGTAACATTAGTCGTTGTTGACGGCCGACTAAAATAAATTTTCGTTCGGGCGTAGATACTTATTCGCTTTCCAACCACAAGCCTTCAGATACTTAATGATTGGAAAACAATATCCTAACCCATCGATTTTATAAATGAAAAATTATAGAACCTCCTGGTTCCATGTTAGCAAATCCTTACGTGGCTAAACTTAAGTGTGTTCGAACAGCATGACTTGAGATTGTTGATTGATATACACATTGCGTGTGCTTTGTTTATTTCATTTTTTTCTCGTTGTCGCGTTTGTTTTTCTCATCTTCCTTTCCAATTTTTCCTTTTTGGGCTAACCTTATATGATAAATATCACTTGATTATTGTTTATACTATATTGAGTTGTAAAATCTTCTAAAAATATAAAATGAAAATACAAATAAATAAAAATATACATATATATATAGTACACTGAACACTCTCTATATCTAGGAACATTAAGAACATCAAAATTTGTTAATTAGTATAAGAAGTGTGTGTGCATGTCTGTGCAATGAATTCTTCACGGATCATTTGCCTGCCCCATATCCTCTAATCAACTAAGAAGTAAACTATTCTTGTTCTTCTCTTTTTTTCTTAAGGTGTTACAATCTTAATTATGTCGCACTGACCCATCTAACGCTGCCGCGAGATCAAGAAGAACTGTTGTTTTTACAACGCACTATGAAACCTATCTTTTCTGTAAAATTTTTTTGGTGCAAGTCCAGTAACGCAACGCTTCGTACGGAAAATCTCGTGTAAAAAAGACATCTCATAGGAGATTCCCAGACTAAGAATAACCACGCTGCAGAGAAGTTTTCGTTTAGGTCAACGAAAATATTGATATTGCAGTGAGCCCATGCAAAGTGAAATATTGTATAGATTTTCCTTCATCTATACACCCACAGCCACGCATGAGTAGATTGTTGTTTAATATATGTGTCCCTCGATAATGAAAATTTTTCTAAACACTAAAAGGAAGGAAAAAGAAAGCCTCGGTGTTAAGATGCATTTGGCAGAAATTTGTATCAGAATTTTGACATAATTACTAAGAGTCTGAAAATAATATTAGTATATATTGGAATAACATTAGAATATCTAAATATAATTGAAGAGCAGCATATATATACTCATCAGTACTAATGGCCACTCTACGGCCGCCCAATATCATTTGTGTGTCAATAATTAACCATATGGAAAATAGCGTGACGCCGATTGCCGCTATTACGATTCGCATAATCCGATGGCGGAAGAAAAATACTCCGACAATTGCGAACAAAAGAAAAACTACACTGATTATCAACATAATACAATATAGTGGAGTGAAATCGATTTTTTTCTGCATTGCGAACAATGTTAATACCAAGACAACAGCGCCGGTAATACCCAATGATATTAGGACCTCATCAGGTGCGTATAAACTGGCCATAATGCCGAGCAAGAAACCATTGCATAATGTGAACAAAATTAGGCAAATGTAATTTGCAGGAGACGACCGACGAATTGAATCACAACAAATCAAAATGATTATCAAAAGAATTTCAAGTCCCAACGCGACCCATTTCAAATAATAGTGTTCACGAACATAGAATGCAACCGCATCTACGCAAACGAATACGGCAACTATTCCCGAGGTTAATAGCAACTGCATAAATAACGTTAAGTAAACTTTTTGAATAAATTTTTTGCGAGTTGACTGTTCCTTAAACGGATTTTCAACGTCGTCATCATCCATTCCTGAAAAAGGAAAGTAAAAAGAGTCTTCTTCTAGCATCAAATTATTACGCTTGGTACGCATATATTTACCAAAGTCATTACCCATTATAACGGTATAGAATTATTGAAACGATCACTCAGAGTACACAACTTTTATTTCTTTACTTCGCAATACGAAATATTGTCGCAAATTTTTCTTAAAGACCAACTTCGTTAGCTAAATTGCGATTGTAACGTAAACGACGTAAATGTTTACATGCAAATGCGTATGTAAGCCGCAAAAGATTTAACAAATAAATTTTCTTGCAATTAAAAAAAAAGAAAATTTGTTGTTTTTAAATTATAAAAAAAAAAAAAAAAAATAGATAAGGCATGCCTTTTCTTCTTCTTCTTCTTCTTCTTCTGTTATTCAGCAAAAAAAAAAAAAAAAAAAAAAAAACGAAACCTGGCTGGGAAGTGTAAAAATGCCCAATGCCCAACGTGGGCACGGCCTCAGTAACGACGGGGTTACAATGGAATGCCTTTTCTTGCGTGACAATAAATTAAGAGAAAATAAATAAATAAATGCCATCCGTGGGGTTGTAACTGATTGTGGACTTTTTTTTTTCTTTTTAATGCTGAGTTGGTATGGACTAAGCAAGCTATCGATACTGGATTAACAATAGACTTGCTACATATGTCAATATGACGGGTTTTTGATGGTAAAAATTCTGCATAAGGAAAAAGATCTCTTTAGATCTTATCTATGTATATATATGTCCAGTTTCCTTTTTCTAGATCGCACCCTATTTCCGATTTCCAAATGTTGTATATTTAGTTCTACAAGAATGCTTCAAATGGCCGGGTCAATTATGCGAAACGTCACAGCCGCGAAAATAAAGATAGACAATTGGAAATATGTCGCAAGCATTCTTTGATCGATTAAGATTATGACATTGCCAAATGGGCGTGCCTTGTTTTCATAAACGCCTATAATGTAGAAGAAACAAAAGCACACACAATTTTTTTGAAATTTTCATCTATAACTTTCGATCTGGTAAACCTGACCTATGGAAAAAATGCTATCAAGATGCTCGTTAGAATTCCCTGAAAATGAATGAATACCTTCTCGTTTGTCATACTTCATTTCGAACCAGTACACGCGGCTTGTCGCATTTTACTATTCACTTTTTTTCATTTGATAGTGCGGCGTCCACTTTATGCGTAATAAGTAGAAAAATCTTAAAAAAGTGAAAGAAACTGAAATTTATCATTTCTAGGATTTTGTGATCTCGGCGGATTTTTTTAAACTACGAATAGTACACTCGTCTATAAAATAAATGGAGAGAATTTCAGTCTTATATCTTTCAGAATTTTTGGGTGTTGAAGAGTTAAACCTACAAATTATTTGAAGAGAGCTGCAAAGGTTTCGCGGTGACCAGTTTGACCCATTTTCAGTATAAATCTGCATGCAGGACTTTTCAATATTTCTAATGAATTTGAAGTCGATATCTTAATTTTTGCGCCTAGCAGGGTATCAATAAGATACTCAGAGGGACAGACGGATATGCCCAAATAGATTTAAAATTTTATCCTAATCAACACTACATATATTTTATAGGATCTCTCCAGCTTCCTCTTGCTTGTTGCAAATATCATGACAAAATGAGTATACAACTATCAGTGGTGGGGAATAAAACAAACGAAATTTCTGAGCTTAAAATATTAGGGAGAATTTTACGCTTCTCTTAAATAATTTCTTTCCACTTTCTTAGCACACTTCAAGCGGAAAATTCATCAACGTTGCCAAATGCTTGTAAAATTTGTAAAAATATGTATGGCTTTGCCATTGCGTCTATAGTCTACGTTAGGAGTAAAGATATGGGAGTAAATATACGCAAGTTCGTAACGTTAATGCATTCAATTGCAGTGAGGTAAGTACGACGATCTTTATAAAGGAACCTGAAAAAAGGAAAAAGAAAATTTGCAAGAGCGCCCGTAAGAGAGCTATGTACGACTTGGGAAAACTCTCTTCATTCCTTGCGCTTTGCTAGCTACTTTATTGGCACAGATACACTATGATATTCAATATGATACGAATTTCTTCTACATACCGTTTGTTGTTGTTCTTTTCGAAGTATGATTTCAATCAGTGGGATCCAAGTCTAGCTCGCACCTAGTCCGATCATAATTGATTGCAAATCGTGAGAAACGTTGTGATAATTTGTTAGAAAGTTTTTGCATCAAATAATATTTTCCGATAATAATACAGATTGCAGCGATGACAATTTGATGAAAACATGGGAGGTTTGGTTTGCTACCCTTAATATATATGGAATAATGAGATCGAATAAAAATGGGAAAAATATTATTTTTAAAATTTATCTCATCGCTTACATTTTTGATGCACGTCTTACGTAATGCAACATAAATTCAGTGACTAACATAATAACAGAAGTTTGTGTGAAAAATGGCGAAAATACTTTCTTTGGTGAAAATAAAAGAGAACTAAAGTTTCTTCTCTATCCTTTCTACTGTTCTTGTTGTTGCAAAAAAAAAAAAAAAAATAAAAAAATACTTTCGTGTATTACAAGCCATAACTTACGCAAAAAAAAGGGGGAAAAAAAGGAGGAAAATTGGAGAGAAAAAAACCTAACATGATAAAGGCGGCAGGAAACTGAGGGAAGACAATAATATAAGAAACTATCTACGTTTTATTATAAAAGTCAAAACAAGAGAAACCATTATAGGCGTTTTAGTAGTAGTATTACCAACAAACGCATACACACACGCACACCCAGCGATTATAAAGGAAAAAAATTAAAAAAATTAATAAACAAAAAGGTGAACACAAAAATTTATATATAATACGCAAAAAAATTATAATAATAATAAAAAGTATATGGAAAGCGTAATATTTGAGTATAAGGTAATCACGACTTCCGCAAGGATATATCGGCAAATTAGTTCAATATTAGACAAATGAATCGAAAAAATTGAAATATTTTCTTAGTTAAGTTTTTGAAAACAAATTTTGCCAAGTGTCTGATCTTGTGCATGTGAAAAGTTTCTTTCGGCCATTAATTAACAATAAGCCAACATCGAGGGATTAATCTCTACAATTTATGGCAATGGCAAGCTCCTACTCGTTTATTACATTGGATAATTATTGTATTTATTTATTTATTCTTATACCCTACACTACTTATGGCACAGGATATATTAAGTTTGTAGGTAACACTCAGAAGGGATTAAGACAAAATCATGTTTCACGGATTCAGAATCAGTTTCTGAAGCGATCTAATCTGTCATCTGTCCATCTGTTCATCTGTCCACCTGATGATATATTTTTGTGCTCAATCTCTGAGTCGCAATTTTTGAATTTGAGATTTGAATAAAATTTGGTATACGGAAGTGTTGTTGAGCCAATCACCAACCCTTATGAAAGTTGTTCGGATCAATTCACTTTTCGATGCTTTAGTTGAGTAATTGTAGGGTGGTGTAGGCTATTTAATCGTGTGCCTTCGTCCACCATAGTGTTTTTACATGTTTTTTAATTATTAAGTAATTGGTTGTCGCAAACATCTCTACAACGTACAACAAGAAGTAAATGTGTACGCAATACATAGAAAAGTAACTTAAATATATTTGTTGTAAGGTATGCACGTGCTTGTTTAGAACAAACAACAGCTTATCAAGGAGTAAAGCGTTGAGGGCAATTTTAAGGGTACATTCTGCTGTTAATGACCGGTCATAAGTCATAAAAGAAAACAATACGTATTCTCGTTAAACATTTTTCTGTTTCGATTTTGTCTGATATTTGACATATCGAGCATTGGGAGCACTCTCCCAATAAAACAGTGCAATATCAATTTTATTATAAAGTAAGTTTGCCAATTCAAGGAAACAAACAAGAAAACAAAAAAAAGGTAAATGTGTAGTGACTTGTCACGTTGCTGTGATGCTGTTCGGAAAACGCCTATTAATGTAACATTGGAGTTAGTTTAATTGAACATGAATGCATGACGATTAAAATGTTAATTGTAAGGTGATATGTGCACGGACTGTACATGAACTGCCGGGTATCTTAAGTTGCCTTAGGCTATGCTTTAAAAGCTTTTGTTTTCGCTTATTGCCAGCAAACAGATAGAACATATAAATCTTCGTAAGTAAAATTTAATTGTTGTGTTCAATAATTACATTATTTATACAATGACGTTGAAGTGTTTGCATATATTTATAGGCCTGCTGCTTATACTTATGCACCTGCATGCGAGTGTGATCATAGGAGAGAGACTCATTTCAATAATTGACATTAAATGAAGCAGCAAAATTCAATTAATATAAAGTTTAAATAAGGTTTCCAAGCCATATCGCTTAATTGTGCAATCAGCAAGGTGTTGCATACATATGCGGTAAACCAGTTACATACATACCTAGATATGAAACTTATTGTGCTTATAATTAATTTGAAGTTTGCTTTAATACGTGCAGAGGCAATAACTAACTAAAAATAATATCGAATATAAGATAGGTATCAATGAAGGTTGCGAAGGAGAAGAGGCAAAGGTGTAAGAAAGTTCCATTGGTTTTACGGGAGCAGTTCCGAGTACCAAAGATCAAATCATAATATTTACTCGTTCAGTACGCTTCACAAGCGATAATAAGTCTAAAGGAATCCTAGTCTCCTTTTAGATTTAAATTCATTTTTCACGTTTTATTATACCCTACGCCATTGTAGGATAAATCCACGCTTTATTAAATTGAACCGGTTCAGAGTCACTTTCTGAATTCATCTAAGCTTGTATGCCCATCTGTTCGTTTCGTTTTTTTGTGTTCAGCATACAGGCCGCAATTTGTGATTAACTTTTCTCACGTTGACTATATTGAAACTGGTTCCGATCGGGCCACTTTTTCGCCCATTTCCCCTATAACGTCTTCTTTTAAACAGCTATTATATGAATAACTGTAAACCGTCCATAGTCTTTTTACTTATTTCCTTTCTATTTATTGTTTATTGTTTTATATAGTGTTAATATCATATATACGGGTGTAGGCAGTTGAATTTAATATTCACTTTGTCGCAATTAATTGAGACGTCGTCAAAACTACTAGCACTGTGTTCAAAAAGTAAGACCAACTTAATTATATCTTCTTTAAATGTATATCGTCGCGATCAATGTAATCTCCCTTAGGGCAACGTTTTGTCCAATACTCGGAACAGTTGTTGTACTCAATTTTCGAATGGATTTTAAAGCTTTTTGCGATTCGGTTTGTATCTCGTCCGTTGCGTCAAAACATTGGCTCCGATGTGATCTTTTCAATTTAGGAAATATCGAAAAGTCACATTGGGTTAAATTAGGCGAATACGGTGGTTGTGAGACGATATGAGTTAAATTTTTAACGAAGAGACCTCGAAGAACCGATACAGAAATTGAGTGTTTTTCGACTCAGCGAGATTTGACGCGTTTCAGACACAAGTTATCTTTTAAAATGTTGGTGACTGATGCGTTTGAACTGCCAATTGCGTCATTAGAAGCTTGAAAGAGTTCTTTACCTGACTATTGGTCACTCTGGAAAAGGTACACTGCATTCTTTCTTCAGATTGGGTTGATGGGAAAGCATTGAAAACTTGAGTGTGGCCCGTGTTTGAGCACTTTCCGTCTAAAGTGAGAATCATTCGCTTCCTCTCCCGATAATTTTTGACATTTTATGGTGAAAAATAAAATGTAAAATATTCTATTGGGCGAAATGGCGAATGAGATAAAGGTCGGCTTTGCCCGATTATAGTGTTTTCCTTGTTGTATTTTATATGTATTGTATTTTATATGAGAAGAAAGTACGTGTCTCATAAGAATATGATGTTAAAAACAATATGTGCTTATAAGCGAACACATCAAAAACATAAAACCGAATAGGCAGGCGTACGTTACTATGTATTAGAAATACGCGTGCTTCGATTAACAATTTAAACTTCATTTGTTAGATTGGTGCAACCGCCATTGATTTCGGACAGAAGTTTCATGTTATATTCTGTTTCTTAGTTTATGAAATGGAGCGGCTTCTGTGTTGTGTTGATTGTAATTGTGTAAATGTGTTCTGAAAATTTACTGAAAATGTTGGGCAAGCGCTAAAATGATTAAGCAATGGCACAATCGAGGGAAAAGGCCGTAAAAATCGTAGAAAAGCCATTGAAGATGAATCGCATCCGGCAGCAGTGCGATACCTTACATGCATAATTACCACAGTAGAATTTAACCAATCCTGGAATATCGTGCAAAAGGTGAATCGAAAAGAAAAAAGGAAACTTCACCAACAATTTTCAACAAAATTATAGTTTACAATAAATGTAATGAGACGAAGCTTCAGCCAAATGTCAATGATAGTTGCATCGACCACATGAGAATAAATTCGAAACGCTTATATTTTTAAAACCAAAACTCCCCTTAATTTTTGAACCCAGCGTTACGTCGTTGAAAATTGCAATTTTTTCCATGTAAGGACGCTTTGAAAATAAGCCGTTATATAGGAATCGGTCGGATATTTCATCAAAATATCCTAAAAATTGCGATTTGTTGATTGAAAACATTAACGGACAGACTCAGGCACACTCAGGCTTAGGCGCTGGATCTAATATGGTAAAAAAATGGTTAAGTAAATCGCACTAAGAGATCGATTTTAAACTTTCATTTGTATTTTGTGCATTAAATCCAAATGCATTTAGAATCAAACTTAAAGCACCTGCATGGTTGCAGAGTTGATGGGAGTAGCCGCAATTGTTTGTTATAATCATGTAAGTGTTGGAGCAAACATTAGCTCGTTGCTTCGCCAATGCCTTTTTATCGTTCACCCGAATCTACAAAGACAGGAAAATATGAAATTCATGTAATCGTTTTTAAAATCAAAATTGATGTTTACTTTTTTATGGTTTTTATTTTTCTTCTTTTCGTCTGTTCTTTTCTAGAATGATTGTGTGCGATTGTCTTCTAAGCTCTTACACGTGAGACTCTAAGGGATACAACTTTTAGCATAAACATTTCCGTGCATACGACAGTAGTGTCATAACAGTCATCATGTTTTTAACACAAAAAGAGTGAAATGATAATAACGCATATATATGTATATATGAATATGAACGTACGTATATATATATATATATATATATTTATGTTTGTGTTATATAATATATAAAATAAAATAATAATAAAAGGGGCGAAAGATTACATGCTGTAGAGACAGATGCTTTTAAGACAAGCAGTTCATGTACTATCGTGGATGAGTTGGTTTCTTTTCATCTGCCAGGCGTACTCATGTGTACATCTCATGATTATGATGAAGTATTTATATAATTATTAGTCTAAAACTTATGCACTGATAATCGAAGACTTCGACATCGAATAGTTGGAGTTCACGAGTTCTTTCAGATCTCCAAAATAGATATCGATTTTAGTTTTTCTTCTCTTTTGTTCTCATCAGTGTGGTCGGATCTATAGCTACTTACGTTCAAGTACCCCATTTGGGGGTTTTTGTTGGTGCGACACTTTTCCATCAAATAGACGTCAAACGTTTCGTGAGGCCAGCGCTTTGCACATAAATCAGTCAGTTTCTTTTTTAGACCATCCGTAGGGCAAACTAATCCATAATTGAACAGATCGTACATAGTAACTACTGGCGAGATTATAATAACTTTAATACACGTAAGTAGACAAGGAGATAGTAAATTCTATTTATTATATGTATTATGGTGCAAAAGACTACTAGTCTTAGATCGAGTCTTCTTATAGAGTGTATATCGGAGTGTATTTTTTATGTAAACAATAACAAAGTTAACATATCTTCTAAGTGTGGGGTTATAATAAGGAAAAATAAAATGCACACATATGGTTGCAATATGAAATTCACTTACTGTCTTCTCATGTTTTAAGAATGCACAATGTGTCAAAGGAAAAGTAAAAGAGAATAGTGAAGACAAAAAAAAAAAAAAAAAACGACTGGAATAAAATAACACTTATTATGCAAAATCAATTCTCAGAAGCGTCTGCCAAATGTCAATGACAGTTTTATAGAGCAAATAATCTCAATAAAAGTACATTTACATGTGTGTAGACACGTGTGTGTGTGTGTGTGTGTGTTAGTGCGCATAGGAATAGAGAAATGCATTCATGTAAAGCACACCAAGGAAGAATAGATTGCAACCAAATTATACTAAATTTGAATTAAAGAGAGCGATGGTCAGGTGCAATCGATACGATTTTAATATGTTCCATGGGAAACGTTTACATTTTGATGTTTGAGGAAGTTTCTCTTATTACAGTGACAGAGTGTGATTTTTATTTTCATTACACACCACATATACGCACAATACTTAAGACTTTTCAAATAAAGTAAGGAGCATAATTTTCCTAAGGAAGACATTCGTTCCTTAATTTCCATATAAGTTACTTTATATTTACATAACGTGTTTTTTTTTTTTTCATACGAGAGAAGATCCAAAGGATTTTAAGATTTGTACGATGTAAAACTCATTGTAAGTACTATAGAAGAAAAATGTGCATCTTAAGAACGATAATTATCAGACTAGGTGGACTTGCTAAGCAATATGGCTCGGAGAAGTTTGGCTCTGGAACTTGACATCAGAGTTCGTATTTAAATTGTATTTGGCTTAGAAGGTAAGCTTCAAAAAGTATGCTTTTTGAATAAAAGTTGGTAAAAGTAACACACAACGTTTTTATGACTTATTACATGTGCCGTTCTTGCATGAGGAGATTATCTTCTTTTTGCCTGGTATTGAATGTTGAAAAGTGCAGACATAAGTGTACGCTTAAGAACTCAAATGTCAAAATAGAAACGCATTGATCTCTTGTGGCAAATGGGACTTCTTTAGTAGAGACTTAAACCTACACAATTGGAGTTGGTTGTCTGTCGTCTGTCATTTGCATTTAATCTCTTCATCGAGACATCGAGCATTATTTTCTTGACCACATTTAAATTAATCAACTACCTCTTTAATATTCCAAACTGGTTGTTGAATTTTCGGAATAACTTATACTTAAAGAGAAATGTTTAAGTAATAAGTCAACGCTTTATAAGTTGCTCAACCGTCTTCCAAATAATCGAGATTCTACTACATTTCTTGGTCGTGACAACATTAAAAATGTTCATACATATTGTTGGTCGAAAGCTTTACTCGAACTATTCGATATTTATGCCAGGGTACAGGTTCCAGCCATGATACATTCAAAGCATTCAAGCATGAAGCATGAAGCAAAGAAACCCTTACAGTCGCAGATGATTTGCAATATTTTTAATCTGCGACAAAAATTGCAAGGAAATTTAAAATATGAAGCTTTTAGCTCATGATATGTATGTTGAAGGATTTGCTCACAATTTCTTCAAAATAACACCGTTTATAGTCGCATTGCATAACATGGCTCTAGTGATCGCAATTTTGTCCAAAAGATTTTTATGAAAAATTCAACCTATATGAACCAGGAAGCATTGTGGTCATGCAATATAGTTTTGAACTTGACTGTTGCCAGTTTGCGAAGCAAAAGCCACTCCTTCGAAGATGATGTGTTGAATCAACGGAAGAAAAATTGCAATTGCAATCTAATTAAATATTTGTAGAGGGCTAGACCATACGTTGCTAGAATAATATAGTTTATGTGCATGGTGATGAAGATAAGATTTAGCCAATAACAAGTCAATAAATAAATTTTCTTTCATAATTCCGAGTACATACAAGCTTAGAAACTGACTGTAACTTGAAGTCACAAAATCGACTTGGACTTGACGAAAAAATTTGAAACATTCAGTCTTTGATCATTGCAAACGTCACCTTAAAGGTGCAATTGAAACAGAGAACATTTGCATCACTTTTCCATAATTATTCAAGATTTCCCCTTAAACGAATACAATTTTCTTACATAAATTTGCTATATTTAACGATTTTATACCCAAATCATTATAAATTTATCTTTATCGAATTCTCAAACTCTTTTCGATTTACGTTCTTTTTCCTTTTTTTTTTTTTTTCATCAATTAAGAATTTTATTTAATGTACCCGTAAATGTGTTTAATTTGATTTTATTTGATTTTCGTATTAGCATTGTGCGACGTAATTCCCAGTTACATGCAACTATAGTAAGAGTTATTATTTATCTTTATGTTTATTTATTTATCTTACTTTCATAAGTGTATGTACTGTATGCTCACAATATTCAGCTCAAAGCGAATTATGAACACCAGTCAGTCGCCCTAAGTATGCATTTAGAATGTACAATATAAACTATCATATATATATACATGTATATATATATATATACATATGTAGTAGGAGCTTGCACGTATCTTCACAATTTTTTGACTTGAAAAAGGCATTCACTGGGAAACACTGGTGCAATATACGTTAATCAAAATATTATATTTCCCATTATTTCCTACAACTTTTCCCATCCTTCTGACAGAATGGCGATAGCTCGTCGGAAGAACAATATTCGATCTATTTTCGCGCTTCGTTAACATATCAAAACCACATGCCAGTCAAGTCATGCTGCAGCGATTTGAACAAGTGGTAATCAGTAGGTGGTGGTGCAGAGTTTCCCCTTCGAGCTGTAATAGTGTATTCTTGACGATTCTTATATCGTGTGGCCGAGAGTTGTATTGCCTTTGCATCAGGTAACCGCTATAGTTGATCTTTTTTGCAACAATACATCGTTCAGTTTGTTCAATTGACATCGGTGGAGATGTGCAACAATAGTTTCATTCGCTTTCAGCAGCTTGTAATACACGATACCTTGCTGATCCCACCATATGCACAGCAAAACTTTATGGCCGCGAATATTCTGCTTCGATGTCGATGTGGATAGTTCTCCTATACTAATCCATGACCTTTTGCGTTTGCAGCCGCAGTCGTAGTAGATCCATTTTTCATTGCCAGTCACAATACGCCACATAAGACTTTATTTTTTTTTTTTTGCCTGCCAAGCAATGAACAGTTTCAGTCCAACTTTTTCCTCGTTTCGTATTTTTCCCATCGCGTGTAAGCATTTAGAAACAGTTAATTCATCAAGTGCTACGATATTCGAAACTCCTTTCAGAGCTTGATCTGGGTTTTCGTTCAATAAGTCTTGCAATCCATTGGGACATGGTGGAGCAGCAGCACCATAAGCGTGTTTAAACGTGTTTGATGGGTTTCGACAGCCAATTGCTTCAAACCAAACAACAATGTAATGAACGCAATTTTGAGTGTTCGATGATTAGAGCTCTATATGCCGAATGACACAATGACACTAAATGGAAAACGTCGAGATAATCGTATTTAGCCGTTCTGTACAATGGTATTTTGCAATAACTTTATCACCACTTTTCACCAATAGATGTCGCTGATAAAAATACTTGTAAGCACCTTTTATATATAGTTTTTATCGCGTTGTGTTGGAACGAATTTATGCTTGATTAGTTCTGATCGTTTTACGTAAATATTTGTAATGAATTTCCGGCTGAGATTTTCGTTGGTTGCAAACTTATTTGCGGAGATGTCTATCGGGGAACACAGTAAATATTTTCAGTCTCGATTTGTTTATACTCATCAGGAATGCATTTAGAAAATTGTTCGTTTCTATTAAACGCAAAGAGAGATGTACAGATAGATAGGCCAAAAGGACGTGGTAAAATAATCCGTTGAAACTTTTTTATTCATCATAAGCGTTGGTCTTCTGATTGATTTTTCTGCTGGCTACAAATGAAATACTAAAGTTCGTACACCGTCATACTTCCGCAATGTGTGTGTGTGTGTGGGTGTGAGAGAGAGAGAGAGAGAGAGAGAAATTTCATTTTATTGATATTGACTGATGTGTGCGTATGTGTGCTTACATAAAATAAAAACGCTTACATTACGGTATCACTTAAACTTGTAAAAACCAACTGACTCGTTGCTTTGTTGAATTTTCTGATGTGTAAGACAACAATTTTCTGCATCTCCCTAATATTTATATTTATTTATGCAGATTGACTCGCACATCGTAAATGAATTCTTTATAAGCAATATTTTGAAATCATTTGTAAATCATAACTGCAGCAATTTCTGCTGCATTAATAAATTTTCTTATTTCAATAAACATAACCATTGTTGTCATAATAAGTTTTATTTTATTTTATTTTATTTTTTTTTAGTTTTTTTAAATTTGCTTAACCCTCTATTAACATATAACAGGAAAATCCGATACGCATACACTGTTCAATTTGATGGTTGTGGCAAAATGACGAATGATTAAATTTCGAATACCTAAACGTGTCGATGATATTAGGAGATGTGTTGAGGTGATTTCGAAACGAACTCGAAATATTTAGATTTGAGTTTTACGTTTTCTTATTAACTTTAAGATGCTATTACGCTATTTTTCACGATATCTTCTCATAATATTTGTTACTATGGGCGAAAGCTTAGGTGGCGGGAAAGGATGCTATAAAATTTTCGAATGTGAAACAAAACTTTTACATTTCGATTCATGGAACAGCACAAATAAACGATTCGCAGCCTTTGTTGTTAGTTCCTTATAACTCAAGCCTTTTTGCAAATTTTTACATGAGTAATAATCTACTCAGCTGCGGTGCGGATAAAAATGGCTAATACAGTTAAGGTGTAATAACTTTCTCTTTTACTAAAGACTTACAACGCCCTCTATGATCACTCTGTTCTTTCCCCTTTTCTTCTTTTTTATATTGATTTGATCAATATTCAGCGTTTTGCCCATTATGTAAATCACTGCATTGATTGTTTGACTTAAGCAGCACATAAGTTTGTGGAAATCCAAGACCATTTTTACAACAATTAAGATTTTCGTTTTATTATAAGCTAATCGTTCACCTTGATCTCGAAGCTTTTTCAAATGATACGATGGCAAATGACTCACATTTGACCGCCATTAATGATTACTTCAACAATGCTTGACTGCAAGATATTGATTCGTTAGCTTGAATTAATTTCTGTTAATTTATGTTATTTCCTTAACAAGGAAGCTTTCCAGCGAATCTAAACTGCTTTACTCGTGTTATGTGGCTACAAAATTATAGATGCACACAATATTTAGAATAATATTTTTCAAGCTCACTTTAACGGTAGCCACTCGTCACCCTTTTAATAATAATTCCATTGATTCGACAAAAAAAATAAACATAGGCTTTTAAAAACAAAATGATACATGAGCTGCCAGCGATTTATACCAAATGTAAACTCAACCACCGTTATATGTGGAGAGAAATTGTCCAAAACAATCGCGTCTCTCTGCCTTTAGGGTAGCATCGAAAACACTTGTTAACCTAATTTACATTTTTCCATACCCCATGTCCTTTGGCCATTTGTTATAAACAGCGTTTATTGTTTCATTTATATGTTTGTGTACTTGTTTTACTAATAATATTACAAAACATACCACAAATATCTCTTCAACAATTGAAATTTAATGCAATTTATTTGCGGTTTCAATTCAATTATATATTAAAATCGGCCAATGCACTATATGTTAGATTTATCTTTCCGCTTGTACGTATAAGCGGCATCCATCCGACATCTCGGCCCATTTATGGTTGCTTATTGCATAAGTGTTACCACATATTTGTTCTGCTGTGTTCGTCCATTTCAAGAACCTTTGCATTTTATGGAAAGTGTTTATCAAATTTCCTACTTGATCATGTTACTCTTAGATAAGCTGCAGTGAGCTGACGTCCATTATAATCCTTTCATTTAACCAAAGATTGAATATTTTGTTAGCCTACTCAAGTCGTCCGATAATGTGGTCGAAATGACAGGATTGAAAAAACTATTGCGACTGAATGTTAAAAACGATCGGATTTCTTATCAATTACATGCCGGCTTCTATATGCAGACATTTTTGACTTTGAATGCAAAGATTTCGATTGTACGGAGACTTGCTTATAAGACAGGTTTGCAAAGTGCATTCGAATGACTGGCAGCGTGACTTTTTAATTTTAAAAGATGACAAGTCTTACACCAAGTCATATGTAACGATGGCGCGCACATTTAAAGCAATGGCTTCGTTAATAAGCGGCATTTACTTATCTCAGGTGAGCACAGAATATGTCGTAGAAGAATTATTGAAATGCAGTTAACGTTGACAATGTCTGTGACAATCGAGATTGAACTAAGGCGACAATTATTGCTTCACTTTAAAAGACTATTTTTGGAAGTGTATCAATGTCAAGATCACCTTCCAATATATCTCACACAGATGATGAAATTTGTTCGCTTAATGAAAATTTTTTTATATTATTTGTGAACGATTCGGCTCTTGTTTTCTTAGTTCACCAAATTTAATTAGACTTAAGTTACTTTGTATTAGAAAGGCAAAAACAGGTGATTCTCTAATAAACAAATGTAGTATTGAAAGTAAGTTCAAACCCTTAATGGAAATAGAAGATCGACATTTAAAGTGACACAAAAGCAATAAGAAAATGTCAAAAGAAAAAAAGGATCCTTTGCGTTCTTGCTGGAGCGACATGCTTAGGGAGAAGACACACTTTCGTTTTTTGTATACACAAATCATTGATAGATAGATAAAAAATTCGACTCAAATCGTTTGAAAAGTAGCCGGCTCGCTGCCTGGTCATTACTAACATTAATATTTTTCTTTAAATTTAACGATAACTGTACTCAATTGAGTCGTTTAGATGAAACATATGTCTGTTGCACATATTTATTGCTTTAATCATTCGCCGACTTTATGAAAATATTCAATAAAATGCAGATAAGAGAGTTTTTCATTTCATAATTAAGAGTCAAGTCGATTTGTATTATATTCGATGAAAATGCACGCATTTGATGGCCATCGAGTAGCAATTGCTTTCAAATTATTCAAAAACACCACCTTTCACTTAACCCTGACGCTGATGGCATACACAACTAACCTGTAACTGTAATCCGGTATTAGGTCACTAATATATGATACAAAAAAAAAAAAAAAAAAAA